>CAJVPV010000402.1:0-22619 GCA_910591835.1 Acaulospora morrowiae | reverse complement strand
TTGTGATAAGATCTGTCTTCTTATTATATTTAATATGATTTAATTTTAGAAAGGAACAAAATATATTGGTTGTCTCTTGAAGGTAGGGTAAATTGCTGCTTGAAAGAACTATATTATTCATATAAGTAAGAATTATTGTTTTTCAAAAAGTTTGTTAGAGATTTTAAAAACCATTAAATCATAGAAAATTGTCTATAGGAAAGAAACAAGTGTTTCTTTTTAATCTATATCATTGTTGATTATAATTGAATCTGTTAGTTTGTAATAAGTAATTATACTGAGTTTTTTATTGAATAAAAGATTTAGAATTAGAGTGATTATTTGTTAAGAAACTTTTATGCACTTCATGATAGCTTTCAGGTTGTTTAGGTTTATAAAGTCAAAAGCTTTTGATATGTTAAAGGAGGCAACCCAATATTCTTTGTTCAGGTTATTAATAGTTTTTAGTTCAGAAGATATAATGGCAAGTGGCTCTATAGTACTTTAATTTTTGAGACTCATAAAGGAGTTCCTTATAAGAATTTTGTTTTTGTAAATGATATTTAACATTTTATTGTTAATTATTTTTGTAAAGATTTTTTTGCTAATTTTGATTAGTAATATAGGTTATATATCTGTAAGTTCATGAAACCAAACAATTTTTTGGAATAAAAGTATAATTATAGATTATTTTCAATAGCTGGAGAGACTGCTGAAATCTAGTACTGAGTTAAAAAGATTTTTGATTATTTTTCTTGTAATTGTATCCAAATTGATCCAGGCTTTATATAGTATCAATATTAAGTCAAAAAACTTTTGGTTTAAGAGAATGGATAGAATGTTATTAATTTTTTCAAGAGTAATTTCAACAGTAATTTCATTAAAAATATTATTGTAAAGAGATGCTTTGAGCATGTATTCCTAATTCCAGACTTGATTGAGAGTAAAAGATTTTGGTTTAAGAATATTTTTGAAGTGATTTATTATAATTTTAATAAGTGTATTAGAATTATTCTATAGTTTATTGCTATTTGAGAGAATTGAAAAATCTAAAGATGGCTTAAAATCTTCCAAGGCCTTTTTTATTGCTGTTTTAGATTTTTTTCCAAAATTTGTAATAGTTTTTTTTTATCTGATCTCTGATTTCTTTTATGGCAAGTTGTCTTACCTTTAACATTTTTTTATTAAGAAGTATTAAAAAACTTTTCTTAGAGTTTTAATGGTAAGAAAATGATTGATAATTTTGTTAAGTATGGTTGTTACTGAATGTAATAGTTGTTAATTGATTTGTTTTTCTGAAAATTGATTATTGCTTTTTTTGTTACTTTAATGGCATTGCTATATTGAAAAAAAGCTTTTTCTAGTATAATTAATGTTATTTGTTTCTTTAATAGTATATTATTATTCATTGATTTTTAATTATTAGATTGATTTCTTCCTAGGATAGAGTATTGGCACCTGAGCAAGTAAGTTCAATGAATTCTTGTATTGATTTTATTTGTTCTTTTGTGGCTTTATTAAATTGGAAGGTTTTGGTAATAAAGAAGATTTGACTGGGCTTGTATTTAAACCATTCAGAATTATTGTAATCATTTTGTGATTAGAGAAGATGAATGTTTGATTAGTTTATTTATAGCTTAAAACATTGTTAGCTAGATTTGTTTAATATTGTTAGCATAAAAAATTGTAGTAGGGGGCATGACGTGATATGTGAGGCCCAGCGTGGTACTGCATGGGGCATCGATCATGCATCAATCATGCCTGATCGATGGTGCAAAGCTTGTCAAAGTTTAGTAATTCTGCATAACGCGACGATAGATTTAGAGACATGTCACAAGGCATATAAATAGAATATAACATATAATAGATCATGTATCGTGTATCAGAGTGAGTCAATTAATAAAATACTATTCATTGAAAAACCAAGTGCTTGTACCTGTGCAATGATAATTAATAAACTTACCTTATTTGTCTTTTAGTTGTCTTAAAGAGAATCCAGGGCCTTGTAGTGTAATAAAGAAAGGATTAGAAGAGGAGACTAGTTAAACATAAGGGAAAATTAGGATAATTATCACCATATGTACTTTTGGTATCGCCAGTGATATAGATCCACTCTCTCAACATCGTACAAGTCTTGATCTGGACTCGCCATTAAAAATAACAATATCCAAGTTTAATCTATTTTGAAGGCACTGGTATCTGTAATATTGTAAGTATGTAAATATGTTTTTTTTAATCACAAATGGATATTAAATATGGGCTTTATTAAACAAATATTTGCTGCCATTACATTAATAGTCTTTGTAAGATATAAATTAACTTTAACCTATTGTAACTTAAACTAGTATTATCAACTAATATCAAGAAGGTGAATTTAGCAAAACTAGTGCTGAAATATTAATACCCATTCAGAATAATGATACTATATCTGAAGTGAAAATTGATTTGTTAGTGTTATTTTTATTTAGTTCAAGTAAATTTAAAATTTTTTAAAATGTTAAGTTGTTATTTTATTTTATTTTTTTTATATAGTAGAATGGCATTAAATACGAAACTTTTATTGACTTATTTTATCAACTTCGAATTATATCAAACATCATCTATTGCTATTACAACAACTAAATACTAGCCTATCTACTTATTGTCCCAGCGATATTAGTAACACTTATGAAGTGGGTTCATATTTTTTGAGGAGGACCTATCTAGGGGATGGAAGTCCTACCACTAGTTTTTAAACCACCTAACCTACTGGTCCAATTTTTTGAGAGGGCAATAAATATTGCTAACTATTTCCTAAGGTTGCTTATCACATCACACCTTTTTGCTTACACAGCTAATGTGGTAGAGAGGTCCAACATGGATATGCACTACCTAGTGAATGCTCCAGTTTTGGTCTGCTGATTGGCACTGGCTACCAAATCTAAGGGCTCTTGTGGCCAAGTGGGGTGCGACTCCTAAGAACCATACAGGCCATGCTAAGCAAGCTTCCAAAATCCTTTATCTCCTAATAGACACTCCAGTTCGGAACCGGTTGGCGTAGGCTGCCAAATCTAGGGCATAAATACCAAGCAGGATGCAACTCCTATATACATGGTAAGCCGTAGGTAATTTATGTTGCACAAGACATTAGCGTTAGTTCAATGCTTTCTTCAAAGCTTCCTTATTTGACAATCGACAGTAAGAGAATTGATGGCTTGGGATTGGTTAAGATGGAGTACAGCCCAGTTTACACATCCAAATATATGGGTGGTTCTATGGCTCCTTTTGTAGATGATCATCGTGACACCATCTGGACAATTATTACACCACTACGCCTTTAATGGGAAGATTACAATCTCAATGCCTGCTGAATCGGCATATGAAATGACTTCTCATAAAAAACATTATATAATTGGTTATAGTTAAAGATGGGTCCCTAAATTATTTGTAAGGACATAATTCAAATGTCCTTTATTATTAAAAATTTTTATTTCTATATTAAGAAATAAAAAAAAACCACCTACAAAGGTTTTTTATAGTTTTAAGTATCTATACAAATAATTTCTGGAATTATGTCCTTATTGAAATAAAGAGCTAGAAATTATGTCCTCTAGGGGACGTAAACATAAAGGGACGTAAATTTTATATGCTAAATACTTTAGGAACCCATCTTTAGTTATAGTGCCAGATACCATATATAATTTTATTCAACTGCCTTCATATGGGGTTGAACCGGTATCTTGTGATCTGACCTGCGGAGCACTAACTACTATACTATGGATCTACAGGTCTAATGTTGAGTTGTTATTATTGTTAGTTATTAATTTATTATTATTGTTTAAGGCTCTAGTTTTTTTTCATTTGACTCTAGAAGATGAAGAGGTACAGGCTATATTTAATTTTTGTTTCCAGACTTTATATATCTTATTTGAAATTTCAAACCTGTTTTTTTTTATTAAATTGATTGATGCATAGTAGAAGCCTGTTGCTAAGTTAAGAATTATTTTACTTAAGAGGTTGAAAGTTGAAATATTTTGATTTGTTGAAGAGTTATTTCTTGAATTGACTTGTAATAAGTTGAAAAAAATTGATTTTTTTTTATTAATATTTTTAAATACATGGTAACAGTTGAATACATAATTTAAAGTTTCAGGAAAGACATTACATCAGAAATAGAAGTTATTATTATAGAGATTGGATATTATTTGTATAATTTGAATCTTGTTGGGATTTGATTAGCAATAAATTTTATTCTTAAGGTGGTGAGTGCTTTGTATCTAAGGTGATTAGATTTTTTGACTTTGTTTAAGTTGATAATTGTTTTTAGATTCTCCAAAAATTGAGGTTTAAGTATAATTGTTTGACTTAACAAGAGATTGAACAAATTTGTATAGCAATTGATAAATTTAATCCAATATGTTATACTGGTTGCATTTATTTGATTGATTAAAGGAAAAAAACTATAGGTTAAAAAATCTATTTAAAGTATTTGTATTTGAAAAATATGTGAAGTATTGTGAATTAGATTGGTATTAGGCCTGATGTATATTGTTATACTTGATCTTTGCTTAACATTTTATTTATTCTTGTAAGTTACTTACTGAATTATATCAGTACAGTTACAATATACAATTATTACTTTTATTTTCATAGATAAAGAAATGACTTTGCTTTAAGCCAAAATGAATAAAGCTATTAAAGTAAAATTAAGTATTGAATATATAATATTGTTACTGCTTATTGGCAAGTCTGTTGCTAATGAAAGCTAAGATTCGCATAATGATAATAAGTGTTTATTATTATAGATAAAGTGGATTTAATTATAGCCAAAAAATTGATTTATTGATTAATTGTTATGTTTTTTTCTTTTTAATATGATTTTTTTATACATTAAATCCAATAATTACATAAGATTTGACAATAAAAAATTAAATAAACAAAAAAAGAAAAGCAATAGAAAAATAAAATAATGAATTGTAACAAAGCTATTATATAATATATCATTATTTTTGTTGTCATATTACATAATTAATTAATTTTATCAAGCAAAGATAGATTATGTAATTCTGTTCATTCTTTCTTTGCTTATATTATATTTTTTCTATCAAAGCTTTTCATATTTTTCATATGTGCTGTTTATTGTTTTGATGTGGCTGATCCTAATTATGACACATTATTTTTCTTGATAACTGGTGTTAGTAAATTTTACATTGTCACTTCTTATGTTACAGTATATACAATATTTAACAAAATCTTATACTTACAAGCTGGCCTTAATATTATCAAACTTCAAATTGTAATAATTTTCAATCATTATCAAACTTATCAATTCAAATTCTTTTTATATTACAAAAGAAACAATTTTTATACAAGCTTCTCTAGTAATTTAGTATTTTCCAATTTGTTTTTATATTATTTTTCATATTCTAATTAATTTCAACAGCCCCAGCTAGCCAAAAGATACAATATAAAAATCTGCATATTTTTATATTTTTTTAGTTACAATAATTATAAACTGTCTATTAGTTTAGTAATCAAACTTAAAAAATTATTTGCTTTTTTTTTTTTTACTTTAATATAAAAATTATTTATAATATATTGTTAGGAATAAAGGTTAAGCTAATTAAACTGTGAAATGTGATTTTGCATACTGCATCTAATCAAAGCATTAATCAGCAATGATCTTAGTAAGTACAAAGTTTAAAAAATAAAGTTATGGCAGTTATAAAGTTTAGAATAATCTATAATAGTAAATCATAAATAAAATGTTATGATAGAAGAAAGAGAAGAGTAATAAATAAATAGATGAAAAAGAGAGAGAGAGAGAGAAACAGAATTATTATTAGAGAAAAACAATAATAATAGAAAGACAAGTAGTAAAAATTGATTAATAAAAAAAAATAGTTTATAAATTAAAATCTTTCTTTTAAAACAGTATGATAGATGTTATTAAAAAAGAAAAACTAATTTAAAATTTTATCTAATCCAATATTTATTACAAGAAAAAAAGAATAACAGAAATCCCAAGAAAAGAGAACAAGAGTGAAATTCATCTAGGAAAGTAGATGACAGAAAGAGAAGATAAAAAAGAATTAGAGAAAGTATCAATAGTCAAGTCAATAATATATATTTCAAAAGAAAGAAAATATTTATCTTATCTTAATATAATACAAACCTGCCAGCAAATGTGACAGACTCATAAAAATTATATAAACAATATATATATTTAACAAAAACACAAAATTAATATGAAAAGAATTACATATATATAGAGATTATATAATATCTGATTCAACTTTATTTTGATTTACTTCTATTTCAAATATATTTCTTTCTATTACCAGCAACTTAACCTTCCTTTTTAACTCAAAGAAAATTAAATTCTGGACCTTCCTGAAAAACAATTTCATTAATATTATCAAAGTTTAAACCAATGCAATTATTTTATTATTTATCAAAAGCAAATATTATTACTTAATTAAACTTCTATATTAATGTTTAACTTAACTATACTTTATAAAGAAAAACATAATTGCTTCAAGTCAATATAATTTATCATATAAATAAATTCAATATTTCTTCTCAACAATATTGAAGAGCTTTTAGACTCTTTTACTACTATATTATATTTCCACTCCAATCTACTTCTTAATTATATACTATACATTATATTATAAAACAATAATCTTTTATTATTTACTATATCTCCAGCAACACTTTTATTTATATCTTATATCAAAACTTTTGATTTATTTTTTGTTCAGTTTTTTATTAAAATATATTTCAATATAATTCCTAACCTGAAAATTTCAAATTATATTAATAAACAAGTCAAAATTCTATATAACAGATTTATTACTAAATACAATACTTTTATCAGTATTAAAAATCTCATAATCAATAGTTCAAACTGAAAGAGTATTAGTTCCTATCTGACATTTCTTCAAATATTAACACAATAACTTTTCAAATTTCTATTAAATATTACAATCTTATTTTAATTAACAATAATTATATAACAAATATTATCTATTGGATAAAATTTTTCAACTTTTTTTTTAAAAAATCTGTAATCAGGCTGATATTGTTTTATTTATTAATTTATAAAACAATTTTTTTTTCTCCAGCGAGGCCAAATACATATTTATTGTTTGTTTACATTTCTGTAATCTAAATAAACTGTTACATGTATAGTGAAAACTATCTAATTGATAGTGGCTTGTTATTGAAACTTGTCTCTAATTCTCTTGGAAGATTAGCTACAGAGATTCAAGCCAGTGTGCCTAAGCTACACTGGTGGTTTTAAATGATTTTAATGAAATATAATTATCAAAGAATTGACTTTTGTATTCAATATATTCTTTCATATTATATAGCCATGTTTTTTTAACTCGGGACTGTTTTGCTGTATCTTTGGTATTGGTATTTCTTTCTTTTTTTTTACTCTGATTTCTTTTGTCTTGTATGGTAATACCTATTTCTTCTTCCCATTTCTGTACATCTTCGTTTCTTTTTTGCCATATCTTTATTATTTCGTTTCTTGTTGTTTAAATGATGCTGTGGCATGTTTTTCTTTATTTTTTCCTGTAATTTCTCTGATTATTTTTGTTATCTTTTTAGTCAGTATACCTCTTCTAATAAGTATTGTATTGAAGATGTTTTTCAGTAATGCTTTTTCTATTAATCTTTTAAGATTCATTGTACTTATATTTTTTTTGCTTCTTTTGGCGATCTCTTGTGTAACATTCTTGATAAATTTGTTGTATATACTTGCTCTTTCGATATGTGCTATAATAATATAATCTATTGTTTCTGATTTTTTGCACTTGATGCATTTATTAGTTTCATAAACTTCTGGTTTTCTTTTGTGTAATTCTATTATTGTAGGTAGTTCATCATTAAGGAGGTGAAAAGCATTCTGTCTTTCTATATAGTTCTGGAAATCTGTTTTTCCTTTTGTTATACTTCCTCTTATACTTGCTTTCCATGTACTTGACCAGTTGATTTCTCTTGCCTCCTGTTTGTCTAACCAGCTTCTATATCTATTTTGTATTGCCCATATACTTGCCTATTTTATGCGTCTGTTGATTTTAAGAAATTTTTTTATGTTTGCATTAATTGTACTATCACCTCACTTTAGATATGCTTTGATCTTGATTACTGCTTTCTCATTTATGTTTATACTTTTGCTTATGTTTTCTTTTCTCTTTTCATTGGCTAATCAGTCTGCTAACTCATTAAGTTCGATTCTAGTATGTACCTTGATCTTCTTGAATTGAATGACACCTTTTCTTTCTTCTCTCTTTTGTTATATGAATGCTATTGTCATATATCTTCCTACCTCAGGATAAAGATATAGATGGAGAACTAATAGCAGGGAGACACTTTGTATGGATAAACCAATATGGTATGCTAAAGTTTATAAGGGTGTACTAAAATTAGTACAGTTCTGAGGTATATGAGGTCAAGCAAAAGAGGCAATGGTAATTTGTTTTATAAAGGTCAAGTTATTTTATTAATAAAGAGGAAAGTTCAAACTTGCAATTTCAGGAGGAATTGGAGGCATTTATATATATATTTTAGATATATAATTTAGTATATGATAAATATATGCTATATATACTATTTGAGTTATAAGAGAAATACTATCTTCATCAGAACAATTTGCTATATGTGTTTTCATAGAGAAAAGTACTCTGGCAGAGATGAGTAATTAAAGATAAATTAGAGAAATAAGTAATATTCTAGAGCAAAGATAATATGAAAAGCACAGTGCTTGGAGATAGTAGATTAGTAATACAAAGATTATTCTAGAATGGGCAATGTAAGGGGTTCTCCAAGTTCTCTCTAATACTTAGTTTTTTTTAAGGCTGAGGCGTAATAATTTGATCAAGTATCCTTCTCTTTCTACAAAAATAAACTCAATTCCATTCATTAGCATGTACATTTGTTTACTTAAACTATACCAAAGTTCCTGTTGTAGCAATGGGCATTCACACTATCAACTACTTGAAACTTTTTTAAAGTCCTTTATGGTTGCAGTTTCACCTTTAAATGTCAAACATTTGCAATAGTTGGTTGAACAAACAATTAAGCAGTTAGATATTTATTTGTTTAGCAATTTGTTAAGTTTATTCAGATATTTTCCTCTTGCTTATATACATGCTAGAATCAAAAAATTATATCAGATATATCAATTATCTAAACTATTGCTAATATATCTAATTTCTTAACTATCTGAAATATCTTAAATATTTGAAATAAAATGATGAAATCAAAGAAAAGAAATATATTACAAATATCTCATTTTTCTTAGATTTGTCATTTTGGGATCATCATTGTATATATTCATGTGACCATGCAATTTCCTTTTCACAGCAATATTACAAGAGTAAATGTTACTAAAAATTGAACAAGGGTGATGAAGATCATTAAGCAAAAATCAAGTATTACACTATGTTTAATAATGCTGCACAATTGGTTATATTGTTTCCTATTAGATCTTTCTGGATATTGTTTAATGTTATTTGACTGTCTATTTTGATTATGATGTTTGAGTCATTGTTTGTCATGTCTAGTGCTGTTACAATGGCCATGCTTTCTGTCATTGTGGAGAATGGTCAAGTAATTACTTTGCCACTGAATATTGTTTTTTCCCCAGTATCATTGTTTTCATAAATAATTCCTATACCCATATCTGTACTGTTTTTATTTTGCTTGAGTGATTCATCTGTATATATTGATATGTTCTTCCATGTTTTAATCCTTTCCCTAGTTTCTTCTATCTGTACTTGTTTGTTTTTACTGATTGTTGTCACTCCTGTTAGTATCTGTTTTTCTTTTTGTGTTTGTTGTATACTTTTTTGCTATGATTTTGTTTCGATTTGTCGTTTCCTGTTGCTCTCCTTTTGTTATATTTTTTGTTGCTCAGCATTTATTGAGTTTGGGAATATCAACAAACATTTGTGTTGTCCTGTGATGAAGCTGTGAATCTTGCTTGATCTTGTTGTAGTGGCTACAGGTAACTTTTTTACTTCTTTTTGTTGATAATAAGCTTGCATAATACCTGTATTGTTCTCATATTATATTGGCATCCATGGCATTTTGTTATAGGTAAGTTTTTGGCTATCTGTATATAGTGTCTGATGTGAATTTGTTTATCTGTTTTCTTGTATCTTTTATCGACCTTGCCATATATCATGTTGTCTTCAATTCTTATAATTATAAAGTTGTTTTATGATGTGGCTGTTCTTTCTGTCCTGATTAGTTGGTTGTTTAGCCAGTCTTGCTTCATCAGCCATAAGTTGTCAGTAATGTTTGATGTAGTGATCATCATTTGTAATTGTTGAAATCATTCCGGGACTCTTCCTTTTGTTGCTTTTCCTTTATCCTTATAGCTTGCTTGGATCCAGCTTAATGCTTTCTGTTAGCTTGAGTTGATAAGTTGTTCCATATATATTATTCTATGTTTTCTCATGCCTTTTTTGTTCTGTTCGTACCAGTTGTGATCTATAACTTCCTCAATCAGATAGAGAGGTTGTTTGGATGGTACCACAGTGATGTTGTTAACTTGTGTTGGCTCAATCATAAAGTTGTCTTTTATTAGTTCTAGGATTTGGCTATGCAAGCTGGACTGATTGTGTCTTTTTGTGCTAACTTCAGCTTTCAAGATACTATTGGTCATCCATATCTGATTTTGCAGATTTTGTAATCTTCTGCAAGTAGTTTTCCCTATAAGTGTATTTGAATTACAATCTCTGATCAGTCTTTTGATATGCTGTTCAAGTTGTCAATCATAAATGTTTGATATGTTGTATATAGTATATATGTGTATTCCACTATTAATTGCTATTGATGCCATCCCGATTTTGTGTTTTATGAGACTAATTATTTTACTATTGTGTTTGTTGCATTTCTCTTGTGACAATGTCATGTCTTGGAGCAGGTAATCCACTGCTGGTGCCAGCACATGGTTTAGAACATACATGTGGTCGTATTACCATAAAAGGAAATTTGATCGACAATACGATTCTGAATTAAATACGAATTCCAATTATTTACTATATGTTACTTAGTAATTCTATTATAATATGGTTTTGAAATGGTTGAATTCAATTCCACCACATATATAGTTTAGGATATATATGAGCTGTTTGTTTGTAATATATGTTCTTTTAAGTGTATTTATAATGTGTTGTACTTTGTCTTTGATTAGTTCTTTTTGATGTTTTTTTGCTCCTAATGCTGTTATCCATATTTTCAGAATTTTGACTGGTAACTTGTTGTTCTGCCTGTATTGTATGGTTGTCCCATCTGATCTTGTTGAGCGTGTGGTTCTTGTTTGTTATCAAAAGGAATGATTTTTGTAGATTTATTCTCAAGTTATTCAAGTTCACAAATAATGTTACAATCTTTCCTATTTTTTTTAAATTTTTCTTACTGTTGGTAATTCATGTGCTGTCATCCATATACAGTGCTCGTCATAAATAATGAGAATCGTTTTTTGAATATAAATTTTGCAAAATTTATTTATTTGGCTTGTGGTTTTACAATGACATCAGTATAGTATCTATAAAAAAAAATTATATACACTAATGATCGATTTTTTTCCTATTATTTTTAATAATATCATTTAATCACCCTGACATGCTATTTGCCAAATTAAGATATAGGTCCATGAAAATACTCACCCATTCTTCTCAAATTATCTCATACCAGTTCGTAATGCTGATTTTTTTTTTCTGATTATTTTGTTCACTCGTTTCTCCACTCTTTTCTTAATAATAACCCATAAATTCTCTATTGGGTTTAAATCTGAGCTATATGAGAGCCAATTGAGGATCTTCAGGACTTAATAATGAAGAAGTTCTGCCATTTCTTTTGCTGTGTGCTTTGGGTCGTTGTCCTGTTGGAAGACCCAGCGTAATGGCATGATTCTAGATGCATTTTCAAAAAGATTATTAGTTAAAATGTTATGGTAAAGCAATCCATCCATATTCTGAGTGAAAATATGAAAACCAATCGTTTCTTATGCTGAGAAAGTGCCTCACACATGAACTTTTGCAGGATGTTTTGGAATCCTCTTTTGTGAAACATCTGTACCAGCCTTGTAGAATGCAGTCATAGTGTTACAAAACATCTGAAATATAGTTTTGTTTGAAAATACAACATTTTTCCAGTTTTGCCTTGCATGAGCAGTCGCCCATTCCATACAGCATTTGCATTGTTTTTCAGTAAGTAAAGACACTGTTTTGGGGTGACTTGAGTGATAACCGAGCCTATTAAGTTCATGGTTTACTGTTCGTGCTAATATTTTGACCGTATTATTAAACTTAGTGGCAATTTCACCACAGGTAAGGAATTGATCATTATGAATAATTCTTTTTAACACATGATGATTTGGAAGAGTTAAGATTGTTGAATGTCTAGGACACAAAATTGGTTCAAGTTTATAATTTTTTTAGTTGAGTAATATACTTGTATATTGTAGAAAGGGGAGTATTACTTAATTTCACCAGAATCGGTGCATCACGAATACCATGGCTTCAAAGATCACTTACGGTCTTTTGTTGGTCAGCAAGAGGGATAGTGTTCATTTCGCAGTAAAAAAAAGTGATGAGACTAAATAGGAAAGAATTTTTTTTGTGGCTTGTTTTTAAGTTACACATGTAAATAAACCATTATTAAAAGCTGATGTTATTGAAGGTATACAATTGAAAAATTTATATATACAGTTTACATCAATTTAAATTCTCATTATTTATAACGAGTACTGTACATGATTGAAGATATGTTGAGTTTGGTTTTTCGAAATATTCTTGGATTTGTTGTTGGATAATTTGTAGTGATTGTGTATCCTAGATTTTCTTGTTCAACTTTATATATGAGGGGTTATAGTATATATGCCAAAGAAAAGGAGAAATTGTATTACCTTAATCTATCCCTATACTTGGGCTATAGCTCTTAGAAAGCCTGTGACATGTGATTATTTGGTTATTTCTATTGGAGTTGAGTTTTAACAGAATTGTTATGATGTTTTGTGGAATTTTAATCCTTAGCAAGGCATCCTCTAATTGATTTTTATCCATAGAGTCATATGCTTTGCTAATATCCTGTATTAGAATCCAGCATTCTTTTTGATTTTCTCTGGTATCTTTCAAGATATTGTTGATGATCATTATTGGTTCGTGTGTTCCTTCTTCAAGGAGTCCTGCCCAGTTGAGTAGAAATAGTATTTTGTTTTGTAAGATTTTGGCTAGTCTGTTGTTCAGTATTTTTGTGAAGATCTTCTTAATTGTTTCTAGCAGTGTAATGGGTCGGGTTAGGTTGAGATCATAATGTCAGTCTTTCTTTTTTGATATGGGATATATCAGATTGTTCTGTCAGAAGTGTATGATTTCTTGTGTCTCAAGTACTTTATTGAATATGTTTATAATTCTTGTATATGCTGTTTCTTCCATTTTTTTAATGATGTTATAGCTAAGCTGGGATTTGCCAGGTGCAGATCCATTATTTATTTTCTTGATTGTTTCTTCGATTTCTTGTATTGTATATTGTTTGGTAAGCTTTAAATACTATGTTGGATCTATTTCTGTTTTTGATGCATATTCTGCTTGCCATTTTGACTCTTCAGTTTTTTGTTTTTATAGTGTTAGAGCTGTGATTTGTTTGTAATGGTCTACTGCCATTTTTTGGATCATGGTTGGGTCTGTGATGGCATCCTTCTCTGGATTTGCAAGAAGCAGTTTGTCCATCTTGATGTGTATTGACTTCCTGTTAAGGAACAAATCTATTATCTTCTTCTTTGCAAATTGGTGGTTGTATTGTCTTATTTCTGTGTATTTTTGGATTTGGACTTGTTTTCTGTATTGAAAGTGGATCTTAAGTGCCTTTGTAATCCTTGTTTTTAGATTGCGTATTTCTTGAAACCACTGGACTAGAATGATACCCTAGGATTTGTCTGTGAACTTGATTGTCATGAGCTCTGCTGTTTGTTTGTTTGTTTTTTGCCACTCATTTACCTGTAATACTATGTATTCAGTATCTATTTTCCCTGCCAGATACTTCTTTGCAATATTTATGGCTCTGTTGAGTACTAGGATTATATGTGCTGTTTTTTTATTATTGTTTATTCTTGTTTTTTGTTTGTTTTGTTTGATCTTTATTTTTTTGATATTGTTTCTCATGGCCTGGTTTATTGCTTCCTATGTGAGATTCCATAACTTGTTTACAGAAACTCAGTTAGGATTGATTTTTTTCTCCTATATTGCTATAGTATTAATGATTTGTTTAAAGAATTGTTTCCATTGTTTTGTGGTTATGTGTTTCGCTGAGTATCTTCATGCTGGTTTTTCTTTGCTGTTTGGATGGACTTTTTGAGTTATATTTCCATTCTCAATTTTGCAGCCTGCTATTTCGTGGTTACTGTGGGTTATTGCTTCTGACTCTATTATGTATACGTGGCATAGATTCCAGTCTTTATCTGGTAGTATCCAAATTTGATCAATTTTGGTTTTTGTGTTACTACTATTCTGCCATGTATACTCCTTCCGGTGTGGATATACCTCTTGGAATGTGTTAATATATCTATTGTATTTGAGAAATTTGAGAATATGTAATGTCAAATTGTTTGATTTGTTCTGATTTTTGGCCAGTATTGTTTTGTCTAGTCTGGAGTTTGGGATGGAGTTGAAATCCCCAAGAACAATAACTTTGTAGTTGTTTTTCCTTGCGATCTGTATTCTCTTTTCTATCCAATACATTGTTTGATCTCTTTCTTTACCTAAGGCTGCTGATACATATGATACAATGATTGTGACAACAGCCTTGTGTTTGAAGTGTAGATTGATACTAATGTCTCTTTCTATATATTTGAAGGTTTTGCCCACATGTGTTGCAATATTCTGTTGAATCATTACTACAATTCCTGCACTTTTGTTATCACTTGACTACTAGGTTCTATAGTTGGAAAATTTTCAGAATGTTGTGTCCTGTTTCGTTATCTGTATTTCTGTCATTACTGCAATGTCTATTTGTTGTTCTTTACAAAAAGCATACCATTGGAGTCTTTTGGATTCATCATTGATTTCTCTAATATTGTGTGTTATGATGTGCCAAGTATTGGAAGTTTTGTCACATATGTCTGCTATGTTTGTGTATGTTGTATGTTGTGTGTATATTGTTGCGGGCTAACCGGCGAGTCTGTCGCTACTGTTATCTTCTCCGCGTAACATTGATATAAGGTAAGTATCGTTTAATTTAAACTCTTGAGGCGTATAACAATTTGGCCGGTTCTCTTCTGCTTATTAACTTTGACACTTCTTGACCTTTAGTTGAACTCTACTAGTCGCTAGGGCTCTCCCAAATCTCCCAGTCGGACCTTAGTTCGTTTAGTCACGTGAGCAAGTTATCGGCGTTTAGACAACAGGCGAAAAGGAACACGGGGTAAGAGTTTATTTTAAACAATAGTTTATTTTCTTTATTGCGAAGATAACGTACAAGACGCTGACCAACCTTTTTACATTATCGGATTGCACATATATTTATATATGCGCCTATTATTTACATGTTTTCATTTGTTTACATTTCTACGCTATTCTAGATTCTTCTCTCTCGTACTTTTTCCCACACAATTTTCCCACCTAAATTTCCCTACTATTCGAGACAACAGGCTGACGTAACGTGATTTCGCGTTGCATGCCTGTGCCATTTTTGCCCATAACAACAGGCAATAAGCCACATGGTAGGATTAATCCTTAATGAGTTTATTAAATAGATAGAGTTAAAAAATTTGTATAAAACGAATTTGTAGTTTTTCGAAATAAATTTAATAAACAAGGTGTACGCCACCCATTTTAAAAAAAAAAAAAAAAAAAATCTCACATCTGCCAAATTAACTGGTTTAAACCATCAAATAAAAGCCAATTTATAACATACTACATTATTCAGAAAATTAACCAAATATGTGAAAAAAAATTGAACTTGTCCCAGATATAAATCAACACTTCTATCATGATTCACAAATTGGACTAACACAAATGAATTCTTTATTTCATGAAGACATAAGAGAATCAAAAATTTCACTTCCTATTTAATATCTTCTATATTGATTTGTTCTATTTTAAATAACTATCGAATCATTAATATTATTTGTAAATGATCTTCGAAAGTTTATTATTTCATATGAAACCTTATAATATTCAACTAATAGATCCAATATTTTGGCAGGTAATATTAAATTCAATTTTTTTGGATACAATAATTCACCTGGAAATTTTTCTAATCCATTGGTAACTGTCTTATAAATGTTATATGTATTGTTTAAAAATTGATATAATTTGTCAACCAAAAATTGATCCATTTTAGAAATTGAGCCAACATTTGATCCATTATTCAGAAATTCAAATTCTATTTTATTCGAATAAGTTGATGTCAAATATAAAATTCGATAGTTATTCATTAATTTTTATATTAATTTTAGTTCAATTTTTTGATAACTATTTGACAAAGAATCTATTATATATTAAAGTTTATTAATGAATACTATAAGTAATAAAACTAATATATACTGAAAACTTATCAAGTATATCATTCATTCTTTCAAATGAAAAGCATCAAAAAATATATAATGGCCTATAATCATATGCGCATTCATACAAATGTAAGGAAAGATAAAGATTTGGTATAATTTTTCCCGCTCCATATTTTTGTTTGATTAATTTAATAACTTTGATTAATCTTTCATATGCTTTATTTAATAAGTCTCATCTTATAATTCAGCATACTAAAATTTGACATATTTTAACAAAATTCGTTAAAATTTGACAATCTGTATCTGAAAGATATTTCCATAGAATGATGGTTGCATATATTGTAAAGAAATTTTGCCACTGATCAGCAATAAAATTCAAGAAACCTTCACCAATATTTACTTTTTTTGAGATTCATCCAACATCTGATAGTACTTGAAACTTTTCTATCATTGACTGTATTTCATCCAATATATTGTTTGTTAATATATCCTCTTCAATTCATATTTGTTTAACAAGTCATTTGTCAATACCCAAAAAAGACAGTGCATAGGATTGATAACCAAATACTGAATAGGATTAAAGTATAGTAGGCAGAAAAGTTCTGACCACCTGACATGATTTTCACCAACAAATTATTTTTATGCAGTATTAGAACTACAACTTCTTTATTAAATAGAATTTCATCTATGGATTGTCAAATCTTTTGGTATAAACCATTTGTTCATGTCATTTATACCACTATAGTTATGTTAATTGTTGACATAATTTGCTTTTTTCTTACAGCTATAGCATGATATTAGTGCCAAAATATGTTTACATACTTTTTGTGCTGCAGGAATATTACATTAAATTAAAATCAAAACAGTCCGAATTATTTTCTTGTTCTTATTTTCGATGGTAAAATCTAACATTACTTCTTGCTATAGTTACAACAATTCATCTACAATTGATAAAAGGTAATGATTTATTTGATGCAAACTTGGTTCACTAGGGCCTGTTAATATATCAAGAATTAGCATATTTTCATACTTAAATCATATTTTATATGATAGATTAGCGATTGCTGCATATATAATACCAGTACTATGTATTTTATTATTATATAGTTGAAACCAATCAATATTTAACACCAATTCTAAGTGTGAATCTGCTTTTTTTTTGCTAAAAAATAATTCCAAATTTTCATCTTCGAAAGTTTTTCAAATATTGCCATCATAAATATCACAAAAATATTTATCAAAATTTGACTGATTTGTCCAATGCCAAAGACTAGATTTGAAACCTGGATTTTGATACATTTGTGCTAATTGGTGCCAAATAGTAATGTAAGAGAAAATTAATTCTGGCTGATTGATTATACTTCCATTTAATGATTTTGATTGTGTGGATAATGAAGTGTTGCAATATTTTTTTTGAGTTGTGGAGTTTAGAAATTCAACATAAACATATTTTATAATAGATGGCCAATTGTTTTTGTTGAAAATTGATCACTTCATTCTGTTTATATAACTTGTAACAATTTTGGTATGCTACAAGCTAATGAATTGATCTGACAATCCAAGAAAATTTTTGGTAGTATACAAAGATTCACAAAAAGATTCAAATTCATTACTGCTGATTTTAATTAGCACTAATTATGGTTCCAAAAATTGAAATCATAGACTTGCATGGACTTGCATATATAAAAAAATATAAGTGGGTTATAACCCACCTATTAAATTTACTATAAGAGTTGGAATCAGATGAAATTAAATACATAATCATTAGAATCCTTAGCACTAATTTTATAAACTTTAGAAGTGCCTCTATTGCATTATCTAATATATTAAATTTTATTCTAAAGTTCATAATCCATAATAAAATCCATATAAATTTGCTATCAGTATCAATAAATTTATTTGACTCTAGTAATTCAGAATGAAAAAACCATATGTCAAATAATTTTCAAATAGGTCATTTAATTTATTAAAAGTTGCATTATCATCTTCAATAATATTGTCATTAAAAATAATGGCATCAAGAATATTGGCATTAAAAATATTATTATAATCTTGTATTAGGCTTTCCTAATTATTATCTAAAGATATAATTTAATTTTGCTGAATGTTTCTTCTAAATCGAAATATAAATTCTTTTTTTGTTATGACTTTTTTTTTGGATTTCCAATATTTATGAAAAAATTCAGTTTGAGTATTAACAAGTGATCCATTACATTTGTTACAATTGTAGTAAATTTTTGTTTTAGACCTTTTTCTTGAACTTTCATTAAGTAAAGCTGAAATTAAATACTTTTTTGATATTTAAAATAACTAAAAATGAAAAAAGTTGTTTAAATTCATATTGCTGAACCATGATGCAATAAAAGTATAATATAATACAAATGTAATATAATATGAGTGTATTATATTATATAAAAAGAAAATAGTCAAAAAATCGTATAATATATCAAAAATATAATTTTATAATACAAATAATTTTATATAAATATCCCAAACAAACAAGAAAAACTTCGGAAAAAAATCCTACAGAAAACAGTTTTCATCATCTTTGCAGTCTTTACAACCTTTGCAATCTTCGCAACTTTTGCAATCTTCACAATCTTTGTAATCTTTGCAACCTTCACAACTTACACTATCTTTAGAATCTTCACCATTTTTGCAACCTTTACGATAATGACAATCTTCATAATCATGGCAACCTTTGTGATCATGGCAACCTTCACGATTATGACAACTTTCGTGATCATAGCAACTTTCACAATCATGACAACCTTTGCAATTATAACAACCTTCACAATTGCAGTAACCTTTGCTATCATGCAATCTTTGCATTCATAGCAACCTTTAGAGTCTTTCTAGGTTTCATTAGAAATTCAGAAAGTAAGGTCTCATTTTATATCACCTGGTATAGAATCTTCATTAACCCCACTTTGGTATAACAATTGATTGAAGAAGATCATCATTATCATCATATATCTATTTTCCACTAGCATGGGAAGTTAATATAATAGCTCAAAAAAGGTATAAAATTAAATTAATATTAAATTATTAAATAAATCTTACCTTTATTAATCAATCAATTTATTTAGATAATCAAATTAAAAATTTGCAAACAAAAGTTAAAGAACTAAAAAAAATGAATGCTGAATTAGAAAACAAGGTCAATATTCTAGAAGATCAAATAAAATCTTTAGAATATATAAATAAAAAGTTTGCCACCCAAGAAAAAAATTTAAGGAAAAAATAGCATATTTATAAAAGGATATAATTGTTGTAATATCTCTGAAATCTGGATTATCTGAGGGATCCATATTATCTGGAACATCTGTAATACCAATAGAAGTCATAGACAAAAATTCCAGTAATAATAGTATCAAAGATTTTGATGCTAAAGATTTTGAAAATACTGATGTCGAAGATTATGAAAATACTGAAGATTATAAAAGTACTGAATATAGGTTAAGTCCACAAGAACAAAGATTTCAATCAATTAGAGATACAAAGGGTAAGGGCAAAGCAGTTTATAAAACAGATCCAAAAAAAACAAGAGAAGAAATGAAATATATTGTAAAGACACTTCCTGAATATTATAAACTAAGAGTGGATGAAGTTTTTTCGAGTTCTAAAAATAAAAAAATATTAACCAAGCTAATATCCAAATTATTGAGATTAATGGCTCCAAACTTTAATCCCTTACAAAAACAACTATGTAACTGGTTGGGTGCCTTACATTGTCATCAAAGAGGAAGATATCTAAAATCAAAATCAGAAAAATTAGAGGCAGACAATAGACATTTGCATGCAAACAGTCAGTTAAGTGAGATAAGAACATTAGGCTTATATATATATATTATTTTATATATACTGTTATCAGTATATGGTGAGTCTGTCGCTAGTCCAAAGCTAGGGCTTGTATAATAATAAGGATGGGAATTACTTGCTTAACCAAAGATATATATTAATAGACTTTCTTCTCTTGTATTACTGGGCTAATCCTCTATCACAAATTCCTTTATGTGTCTTTAGGATTCCTTTGCAGCTAATAACTTTTTAAAGGTAAGTTTATTAATTATTATATTACAGATACAAATGGTATTTAATAAGTTATTCTCTTTATTGTAGTATCTTGGGTCTACTATTACTAGTATTATTGTTGTCTCTCTTATCCTAGCTGATTCTTAACTATATTTATACAGGTTGCGACATGTCTACTAAACTATCATCATGTTATGCAAATTAAACTTTTGGCTGGTTATACTTCCCTATTCATGATCTGCTACTTCATATCTAGTTACGTAACTATCGGCAATCCAGATTGACCTACACATTTTTCTTTGTTAACAATACTAATTTTTAATAAATAATAAAGAAAAAGGGTTGAATAATAAAAAGTATAAAATTATTAATTAATAAAAAGTCTAAAGAAATTGCAAAATATCGAAATAAATTACTTGATATCCTTAAAGAAATGAAGATCCATTCATTTGAAGAAAGTGAAACTAATTCAAAAAGTGATAAAAGAAAAGTAGTTATATATAATTATACTGTAATTGGTATTCTTATAAGATATTTAAAATCATTAAAATCAAATATTTGTTTACTAAATATTTATAGTCTGAATATTTATTTATTATATAGTTAACTAACTTGCTAAGAAGAGTTTTGGACAAATATTTAATGGAATTCAACATACAAAAATAACTCGTAAAAGAACTTATGAGACTGTAACTTATTATGATATAATACCACCAATGATTTGCCAAATTGGGCTTACTATTCGAAAGGAGAAGCTGAAGAATCAGTAGAAAAATATAAAAAATGAAAGGTTGCCAAAGAATAATCAATATATTCAGAGGAGCATCAAACTGAAGAAAGTACAATAATAGGTGAGGTTAAGGAGGCAGTTGCTAAGACAAAAGCAATAGAAGGTATAAAAATTGACAAAAAAAAACAACTGAAAAAAAGGGAAAAAAGGATATTATGAAGGTTACCCAGAATAAGATTAATTAAAGAAAAAGAAAAAGAAGTAATAGAAAAGGAAGAAAAGAAAAAAGAAACAGAAAATAATGAATAACTTAGTTTATATGAGTAATTTTTTGTTATATTCAAATTATATTATTATATTATTATATTTTAATAAACTTTTTGTTAATTATAATTACAAATAATTGTGACAAATTCAGTGGGTAGTGCTCTCTGGTCTTCAAGTATATGTCCCTAGTTCAATATCCACAGAGAACAAAATGTATAAAATTTACCTTCATTTATGGGTTTACCGGATTGCAACTAATGTCGTACCCAGACATCCAGATCTGACCATAATCAGTTAGGCTGCATGAAGATGGGACCTCTGGTCTTTCTGATGATCGCGAGCTGAAAACAGGTTGAAGAAAGAAAGGTTGCATGAGGAAAGGCTTCTGGTCTAACTCCAATAAAAGCCAAAAAACTTACCCCCCTGGCACGGCAGACTCTGTCACACAAAGAACACTCTAGCCTAGGGCTATCCCAATCCGGCACTTGCTTAAAAGAGAATTATATCTTGAATATGTACTTGGTATAGTCTGAAGCTGCAGGTGATGACAAGTAGTACAAGTACTTTCTATAAGGAACTAGGCAAAAAGTATTCGTGTTATCCGGGTGTTCTAATCAACCCTGCAAGATACAAGATTTCCGACAGCGAGTAGCCATAAGGTTGCCGAATCAGGACTAGTAGGTTAGGTGGGTTTAAACTGGTGGCAGGACTTCCCACCCCCTGAATAGTCCCACCTAGCATGTGGGCCCCACTTCTATAGTGATAAGTTGTGTGAAAGGGAAATTGCATGGTCACATGAGTCTATGCAATGGTGATCCTAAAAATGACAAATCTGAGAAAACTGAGATATCTGTAATATATTTCTTTTCTTTGATTTCTTTGATTTCTTTCATTTATTTCAGATATTAGATATAGTTGAGAAATTAGATATATTAGTGATAGTTGAGATAATTGAGATAGTTGAGATAGTTAATATATTAGAGATAATTTTTTTGATTTTAACATGTATATAAGCGCAAGAAAAATATCTGAATAAACTTAACATTTACTTGTTGAACAATAATTGCTTAAAAACTGTTAACATCTATTTGTTCAAAT
>CAJVPV010000401.1:0-22633 GCA_910591835.1 Acaulospora morrowiae | reverse complement strand
TTATTCTTGATTTTTTATAATGAATTCAAAATGATTTTTTATTGAAAATTAATAATAAAATTTAAAAATTGATTTAAATAAACTTATTCTTTGTACCGTATTTTCAAATCTATAAATATAAATTTTTATCTTATTTTATCATTTAGTTATTGAAATATTATAAAAAATATAAAAACATTAAAAAATATTTAAGATTCTAAAATATTTCTTTCGGATCATGAGTTAATTAAATATTCGTATATTAAAATTCATGATTTTGTTATAAGAATTAATTTTAAAATTCGAATGGTCTCGATAAATTAATTATTGGTTTTATTGTTCAAGCTTTTGATAGTATGAAACCTGATAATACCAAATGGAGATTTTTCATTTGTATCAAGTGTAATTCAAAGGTATAAATGCGTGTCATGTATATTCGTGGGTATAAATACGTGGCATATATATTCGCGGATATACTGTATGTAAATACGTGGCATATATGTGCACGGGCATAAATGCGTGACACATGTATAGACATGTTTATAAATCGATTCACTAAATGCGGCAACAATTTTTAAAATGTTACATATGTGCGTACGTGAATGCCTTTTTGTCGTGCTACAACATCAAAGAGTTCTAGTTAAAGCACCGGGGAAATACGTGGAGATATGTGCGAAGTTGAATTTACTCTTCCGCAAATTTTGCTATTTGGAATCGGCAGGATTAATCATGAGAATAAAATCATCAACCATTATGCTTCTGCCCTTAACTCACGCCATCCTCCTCATGTTTACGCCGACAATCTTCGCACAGTGCTTTGCGCCAAACCCAAGAAACCCAAAACAGCTGCATCCCGTTGATTGCGATTTGGTAACCGAGTCGAAAAGCACATCTAATTTGGACTCCAATCAAACATCGAAGTTTGATATTAAGTTAAAGTGTGATGCTAGCGATACAATTTGCAAGAAAGTCAATATTTCCTTTCAAAATGCGAGCGCCATCATTTCTTCATACTTGATACTCGATGTACCAATTGTTCTTAATGCGAGTTTCGTATCCTTCTGCGGATCCAATCCCAAATGTCCAGAATCTGGAATCTTGGGTACGTGCATACGTACGTTATTCTTACTAACATATCTTCTCGGTCAACCGCTTACGTACTTATTTATTTCAAGGTCTTGGCGCACCTACCAGATGGTTATTAATGCAAGACGATGATAGTGCTCAACGACTTTATCCGCAAGCTCTCGTGAAGCAATTTCAACTAAACAAACACTTGACATATGATCAATTTGACATTTTCGTTAGTTTTAACTCTGACAAATCTTTTTGGTTTCAAGGAGATCCACCGATGAGATCCGACCAGTATGATTTCTTATATTTGATGCTTCACGAAATACATCACGGTCTAGGTTTCAGTTCTGCATGGGATACATATTATGACTATAGGATCCTCACACCATTACCTGCTATAGATCCCATAAATGGCGGAGGATATGGATTGTATACAAAAGACCCGGGTAATAATGATAAAATTAAATTCTATGAATTGGCATTTGACAAATATATGATTTTACTGTCGAACGGAACGAAAACGAGTACTATCACCAATAAGATCAATGAATTCTTTATTGGTGGATCGAAAACACTGTCGGACTTTTATGATGATTTTCCCCATTCGCCACAATATCGGATTGCCCGGGACATGTACCAGAGAGCCACAACGGCAAAGACATTAGGATTTTTACCACAAAATACCTCAAACATTAGCCAAGCTGTAATATTAGAAACATCATTTTACCCTTATAGAGTTGGATCAAGTATTAGTCATGTAGACGGTGTGACCTACACCAACACATCCGATTTTCTTATGAAAGCATTTGCAACAAATGGGAAGACCTTAGCCCAGATCATCAGTATCGGAGGAAACTATACTTTAGGGCCAATAGGACCAAAATTAAAACAGGTCATGGAGACCCTTGGGTATGCTCTCTTTTTTCAACATGATTCCATTCTATCTTCTTTTTAATGATTTTTTTTTTTTTTATAATTCCAGATACAAGACATCCGATAACCTAAACCCTTATGTACCGCGAATAGTCGAGAATGGGACAACTTCTTCATTTTCAGGTCGCACGTTTAAACCTTGGGACTTGAAATTCAGAATGGTTCTTGTCATCATGATTATATTATTTGTATATAAGTCGTAACATTACTATTTAAGCGTCAAGTAAAATATAGAATAAAAAAAAAAAAGACTATTTAATTTGTTCTAATGTAAGATCATGTGATTTGTGATATGTGATTTGCATCTTGGCTTTTAAGTTAACCAATAAGTGAGCCCTGATATGTTCATTCCAATATGTCGGACTCTTCACCAGAATATGATAATACACCAAGACGGTCGAAAAAAGTCTCTTCCAATATATCCTCAGACCATGAATCACTTTCAGAACCGAACAGTGATCGTGAGGAAAATTACAACGAAGAACCTTTAAAGGAACCTAGCGTCGAGAATGACGAGTCGCCGAATAGTTCAAGGATACACTCGCCAACCCCTCCGGCTGACCTTATGGTCGACAGAGATCTTGAAGAAGACAAGAACGATACATCAAAAAGTCCCAGATCTGTGAACGGCAGTGCCAAAGACAATAAAACTTTTGATAATGAACTCGACGATTTATTCGGAGGTGCCATGAGTGACGATGAACCCTTTGAAAAACGGTGAGTAATCCCCAATTCTGTCCATTCGCTGATTACAATTGTGTGTTTTTGATCTCTTTTTTTCTTTGAAAAGTGAACAGGAACGAACAGAAGATTTTACGCCAATAGCTTCACCGATACATTCGGATGACGAAGGTGGATATATTCGACCGCCAGTAGAAACCGAGTATATTTCAAATGTCTTTCGTAAAACACCAAAGAGTTGTGACAACAAGGTGATCTATTTTAAATACTATTCATATATCTATATGCATACATTTTTTATTCACACGATTTCTAAAACTGACACTTGGGAAAATTGCTTAGTATTATGTTGCAAAGGTTCCGACCTTTTTCTCTTTTTCGCACGTCGCTTTTAACCCGGAGACCTACTCTAAGGATGATGATTGCGCAATAGAAAGTGACATAATATTGGGTGCAGAAAATTCACTGCGATGGCGTTACAAGATAGATCCGGTTACTGGCAAAGAAGTAATTTCACGGCATGTCGTTTCGATTTACGCTTGCAGTCATTCTCGTCGTCTCAGATCGTCATTTTTGCATTTCAGACAGATGAGAAGGAGTCAAATTCTAGGTTGATAAAATGGTCAGATGGTTCCATGTCGTTGATGATTGGTGAAGAAATTTTTGATTGTTCTCGTCAGCCTTTGGATAATGTCTACCAATATCTATCGATTCCTCATCGTGAAACGAACACCATAGAAAACAAAGAAAGGCTTACGGATACCATAACATTTCTTCCTTCAACGGTCGGCAAAACTCATCGTATGTTGGCTGCAGCCATTCAGTCAAAGCATGTTAAACAGGTTAAAACTCAGTTTGTTGATATGAATCAGGATCCCAATTTAATTAAACTGCAACAAGTGGTATGTGTAAAACATTCAACTATTTTTATTATTCACAAGCATTTTGAAATTCTTGGCAATAATCAATTTAACCTGGAACTTAGGCTGAAAGAGAAAAGAAATCAAATGTTAAACGCGCATCAACTTCCCGTGCACCCCGAGGACGTAAAAAAATTGAGGACGACTATTCCGATAATGAAGAAAGAGCTTCTACTTTCAAATCGCGTGGTGATACGTATGAGGATGACTCCGGTTTCGTAGTCGCAGATGAGACAGATGACGACGAAGAATTTGACAAGTCGGATAGACGACGTAAAGGAAAAGAAAGGGAAAGTGATGGTCGTCGTAGGGAAACATCATCAAATATTGTTTCTTCTGCGAGATCTAGAAAGCGACGTGCCGAAGAGGATGAAGAGAACGAAGAGGATTTATATGAGGAAAATAATGATCAGATGAAAAGTGAACCTTCATATTCGCGTCGCGAGCACCGAGATCGTCATGGACGTGAAGAACGACGCGAAGAACGACGCGAAGAACGGCGCGAAGAACGGCGTGAACGCGCTGGACGCACTGAGCGACTAGAACGTCCTACCAAAAGAGTGAAGGATGATCATGACGAGGAAGAGGTCGTAGAAGAGGAAGAAGATGAAGAGTTAAATGTTGATCAAGTCGCAAGTGAGCCTGAAGAAATGGAAGGGGTGGAGGAGGAGGAGGAGGAAGAGGAGGAAGAAGAAGAAGAAGAACAAGTCCCTATAATGCCCAAAGCGAGGAGGAGTAGGAATGTTATTGTAGGTGATGATGACGAGGACGATTGAGAGAGTGTGCGAATGTTTATGAGACGTGCGCTTGTAACATTCATGTACACATTACTTGGAATCTGTATAGTCATGAATGTTGATATTGCCTTATTGTTTTCAACATTTAATGTGGTTTTTGTTGCCAAAGAAGATTCAAAAATACCTTGTCAATAATCGTTAATGACGAATTCACAAATCTCGAGATGTGATAATATTAAGGGTACTATTATTCAGTTAATTGATGGTATTGCTTCTCTTGGGTTCACCTGATTTTCAAAAAAAAAAAAAGTTACTCGAGAGAAACAAAATATTTGACAAATTTTGTATTATCATGTAATTCTTCATTTCATCCAAAAGATAATATCAAATTTTAATTATAGCACGATATAATGAAACGTGACATAGTTTTGATGCAATTGAAAATCAATTAAAATCCGTTACAATCATCCCAAAGTGTACTTAAAAAATTTCACTGTGTTCTATCAATAAACATCGGCCAAGCAAGAATTGATTAAAACTTCATCCCTATTAAATTTATATCCAATTGTCAATTTGATATCATAGAACCTTTCATATTGACCATATATTTTATGATTCAATTCCCAACTTATTTCTGGCATCTCGTTTGACAAACAATTTCCAATCTCCTCGCCAAATCTTAGTAGCATAAAATATCCGATGCGAGCATGGTCGTACATTATTTTCCAGATTAATTTCGACACTCCTTCATTTTTCGGTTTAAGCGTTAACGAAGTCATGCCACCCGCAAGACCATCCTTTGAAAAAGTGATCGTTATGGTGACATTAAAATCATCCAAACTCGCGTCCAACATTGAGCGTGACACTTCCAATATTATCGTTCTTAGGGCGGAAACGAACTCATCGAGCTTCCTTGACACCAACTTTCGAATTGGTGAGGATTTGTTTGGTGGTTCGACGACCGAGGTGGGTGATACAACATGTGGAAGTTGAAAGTAATCATATTCTTTCTCCAATTCTTCGCGGTTTATGTGATCCACGCCTGCATTGATTCATTTCTTAAGGAAGGAAAGGAAGGAAGGAATAATGAATGAATGAATGCATTAATGAAAAGGAACCGACCTGGCTCTGGAAATATGACTTTATTTGTTCGATAGAATTGTAAAACGTAACGGAACAATTTTCCATCTCGATCAATGAAATATTCGTTACCATTGGTTGGATGCAGCATGGTTTGATTACGTTGTTGAAACATGGTGCCAAGCAATGTGGACGGATGGGCTGTTAGTGTCGACCTGCGAGTTTCATACTGTGGGTAAATTTAATTAAACCCGGATTAGTCGTGGATCGAATGGAATTATGATGTAACGATAGGAAAAAATTGCATACCTTGACACCTCCAACATTTAGAATGATGCGTCCTTCTACATCTTCTGCATTTCCAGCATCTTTTGACCCCGAATTTTCTGCATCCCCCATATTGTTTTTCCTTTCTGTCTTTGAGTTTGTGAGAAGAAGTTATTTCGGTTACCTAAATCGTGCGCAAATCTAAATTAAGCTAAAGTGCACTACTGCGCCTTAGATATTCGTGATAAAGAAATTGTCGTGCAATTCGCGTGCGTGTCAGTCAATCTATATAATTCACATTACGCGAATGACTATATAATAATAATTACATGCGTAATCTCTTCTGATCAGATGATATTTTAGATTGGAAATCAATTTGTGTATGTAACCACAATTTACTTAGACGGACAAATTCCGCCTCGAACCTTCTGTTTATTATCCATAAAAGTGCTCCAGGAATTAAAAATTAGAAATTCGTAACATTGAGACCTTGTAATACGTATCACAAATTTCAGGCTTTCCAATTACGGAAAACTTGCGTTAAAGATAAAAAGTTTTCCAAGACGTCCTATATACTGTATTTTCATCAACTCAATCAGTAGAATTAAAAAGCTTCTTAGGTTTCTTAGAGACAATCGGAAGTATCCTCAAATCTTGGAAAATTTCAGGATACATCAGAGACAACATTTACAATGCAATGGAATTTACGTTTCTACCAAGATTTTCCAATCTAATGGAAATAAAAGAAAAAAAAAAAAATCGTATCGATCACTTGCCCAGAATCATACACAATAGAACAGGGAGTCGCAATATGGTGCATCCGTCCATGACCAAAGCTTACCGCCTTTTGCAAACATTTTTTAAAGGCATCAAATTCTTTAGCGCATAAATCTTTGTTTATGTTCTCGAGGTGATTCGTTATGCATTTTGCGTATGTCGTTGCCTGACAAATTTTCATTTTTCGGTAGAAACTAGAATATTTCCGTGGTCGATAATTTAAAAAAAAACTTACTTGCACAGAACATCCAGCCATTCCTTTCGCAATAACTTCCACTGTTCGTCTCTCTTTTGCTCTGGTTGGCATATTTTTAGATGAATTGATTGATGTAGATCATGATCTAAACTAGATATTTTTATCGGTGTATCATCACACAGTCCTAATTATGTGTGGACACACGAGTTTTTACTGATTACGAATGTATTCGAATTCAATCTCATTTAAACGAGAAATAAATCAACTGAAAAAAATCATTTTGTTTATTTTCACTATTACTTGATGAAATCACGATGCATAATATTTTCAACTTCCTCTTGGAAATCGGTATGTAAATTAATTGGATTCGAGTATTTCTTAAGACACTCCAACGCACTTCTAGCGACTATCAGTACCGATGATGGCATTCCTGAAGATTGGAAGGCGCAGATTTCAACAATAATCAAAGATGATATATGCAACAGTTTCGAAAAACAAAGATACGAACCTGCAAGTTGTGCGGCTCTCAGTGCTGCCGAGTTACAGTTCACACCACGCCTCAATTCGTGAAGATAGTAAAAACTTCCGTCCTAAAATCGATAGAGCCTCGAGGTGAGCATGTTAAGCAATAACCTTGCTGTAACCAATGTCAAGATTTTCTACCTCGTTTTCTTGAATATCAGTGCAATAGCAAGATGCGTGCTCAAAATCCTTGATCAAATTCGGTAGTTCGTGAAAATGTGTTGCAAATAAAGTTCTGCATCGATTCATGTAATGCAGTTGGAACAATGTGGCAAATGAAATCGCGATTCCATCCAGTGTCGTTGTTCCCCTACCAATCTCATCCATGATAACCTGATTTCATATTTAAAAAAGAAATTTTTAATGATACATTCGGTGAAACTAGTTTTATATCAATTATTCAAGTGTTTTCTTTCTTACAAACGATCTTTGCGTCGCATTCTTTAAAATATGTGCTGTTTCGATCATTTCCACCATAAACGTAGATTGATTTTTGTACAAATTATCGGAGGCTCCGACCTTAGAGTTGAAGATGGGTAAGGAAACCATGATAAAAGAAATAAATAAAGAGAAGCTCAGTGTTCGTCGATTCTACTCACTCTACTTAAGATCTGATCGACTATACCGATCTCAGCGTAATCAGCTGGAACGAAGGATCCGATTTGTGCCAAAATAGAAATAATAGCATTTTGGCGAAGATAGGTACTCTTTCCACCCATGTTGGGTCTACACGGACACCAATTTTAGTTTCGATTGGTTGACAACTTGTAACCTGAAAGAAATCACTTACCCTGTAATCAACAAGAGCCGTTCTTTCTCTCCACAATAACAATTGTTCTTGACAAATTTCTGCCCCTTCAATTGAAGGGATGATTCCACAATTGGATGTCGACCCCCTTCTATTTTGTGAGAATAGCTATGCACGCGCAAAAATTAAAGTTCACGAATCTGTATACACAAGACCTAATGTTAGTAATATCAAAGGTAGACTCCATGTAACATACCTATTGTTGAGGATTGGTCGAACCATTTTTTGTTCTCGTGCTAACACAGCAAGCGAAGTGGCAATATCAAGTTCATCCATTACCTTGGAATTGCATACTGTCACATGCCATTCGTCTTCGACCTTCAATAGATTAAAATGTGAGGCGATAAATAAACGTGACGATTGAGGATCACTGATTTAAAAAAAAAAAAAAAAAAAAAACAGATGCACATTTAATATTAGCTTTTTGATACACCACCTTTTCCCGTATTAATTGAAATACATTATTTTCTTCTTCGCGTATCTTTACTTTGATGTCTTCTATCTGACCGCCTAGTTCTGTCCATTTCTTCATCAAAAAAAAAATGGAAATTAGTTCTTTGTCAAAAAATAAAAATGAAGTGGATAAACGTTGTAACTCTTGATTTCCCATACCTTCACAATAAATATTTTCTTACTTTTAAAATGATTTATTTGCACCGCTTTCAGGATACCTTCAACATCAACACCGCGGATTTTTTTGGCAATTACAATAAAACCATAACTAGGATGTGATCGAAGTTCTAACAGTGGTCCATCTGATAATTTTGGAAAATGTTATGATAACAAGGAATTATTAAATGTTTATGAAGAAATTTGAATTCTAATAAAACCATCATATATTTACTTAATTTGGTCTGCCATTTAATTTGGAGATTAATCATCTCACGATATGCGCTTTCAAGCTCCTTGTGTAGGGTCTTTAATTGCGGTGAAAAACTTGTTTTTTTTTTTTTAAAAAAGTCAGGTAATTTTAATCCCTAATATCAATCTAACAACGCATCCTTAACGAAGCCATTGTCTTACTCTTTAAGTATCACCCAATTATCATTTTTCAACAATGATTGAATTTCCGCGTCAACATCTTTGGCGTTCGTCCCATTTCTCTTACTAGTCTTAACCTTCTTTTCTATAATTCAAATAATTATTTAACAAGCAGTGGTGTTGGAGGTAAATTCAGGTAAAATGATCACTAACATACTATCATTTTCAACGTCATATCTTGTCAGATTTAATAAATCCTCTTCTTCTAAATCAATGGCACCATCTGGCGTCATAATTCCATCTATGGACTGCTTCTCCTTTGCTCTATTTAGCGCTTCTTCGTCAACAGCTGCCGTTATGATGCTTATCAGATCCTGTTGAGGTTTTAAACGATCCAGAAGTGCTCCCACACTTTCGCTGGGAGAAACGTAAAGTTCCGCAAACAATCTATTCTTAATGGTTAGCATGACTTCCAATGTTCGCCTTAATTTCAAGAAATCATCGGGGCTACAATGGTTAAATGTAACTTTTTGTGAGGTTCTTTGTGCATCATCGCATTCCCCTAACATTTGAATGATGTCGCTGGTAAGATGTGTGTTGTCATGAAAATACTCGACAAGGTCTAGCCGATTGTTAATCACGTCAATCGATGTGCTGGGAAACCCTAGTAAAATCAGAGATCCTTAGTTATCTAACAAAACAAGTAATAATATGATGCCGCATACTAACGCAACCAGTTATACAATGCACGTGTTCCCGAGGCTGTCTTGGTGCGTTGTATAGCATGCATTAAGCTTCCTTTCTTTGTAAGATCTCGCATGGATGTCGTAATTTCCAATGAGCGCAAGGCTGCCCCATCGATAATCATTATGTCCTTAGGATTCATCCTGATTGGAAACTGCATCTTTGGGACGCGTCCGATTAAGTTCCTTTCGACATAGTTTAGTAATGCCGCGCTGGCTTTCAACTCTGAAACTGTGAAAACTTCCCGAATTTCCACGTCATCTTGATGATCGGACATCCACGCTTGAGGTTGAGTAGCGTCGAATGAATGCCATGATTCGAAAGCAACACTTTTCATCCCACGATCAACATGCTGCCAAATAGGATGATCCTCCAAGAGCTTCAAGGTATCGCTTAATACAACTTCGCTGGGCCTAATACGCGATAGATCGTTCGAGAGCGATTCCAGAAGAGACTCTTGCATGTAGAATTGTCCGGTGGTTATGTCAACCCATGCTAATCCGGTCCTATTTGAATCTTCTTCTAGTGACACCGAAAGCAAGAAATTGTTTTGATCTTGCGGCAGAAAGCTCTCATCAATCAAAGTTCCGGGTGTGATAATACGAGTGACTAGACGCGTGAATTTTACTCTTTTTTCAATGTCCGTATTTGGAAACTCATCACAGATGGCCACCGCTCGACCATGTTCATTTATTAATTTTGTTAAATATCTGTCCAAGTGTTGCAAAGGAAATCCTGCAAATGGAAAATATTCTTGACCAAATTTCTTTTTGGTAAGTTTTATGTCCAACAGAGGTGCGATTTCTCTTGCTTGCTCGAAGTATAGCTTTTAAGGTGCAAAAAATTTCGAATTAAAAAAAAAAAAAAAAAAAACTCTTACGAGAGGAAAACAATTAGTTTACCTCCCAAAATTGCCCAACACGTGTGAGCACGACGCAATGAGGATATTTCGCTTGTGATTCCCTAACTATTTTACCAATGGTGCTTTCCCATTCAGGTCCTTTTTTGATAGCATCAAACTCCGAGGGTTTCTTTGAGTATGTTGGTAGGTTATCCATTGTTATGGTAAACTTTGACTTGTGCCGCGATATAATCGATGGAAGGGTCCTCGGGAGATAACACGATTTCATAATGGTCGAGGTGCGAGCAATGGAAGTCTTTGGACAAACCAAAACTATCTTTGGTCTGACTTCGACAAAGCTAACATTCCGTACGAACTGACGTGTTCGCGAAATATTGGTGCCACGATTACCAGAAATGTTGAAGGTCTTGCCAAGCAGTGTCATTAATTGAAAATTCAATATTTCATGCATCCGCGCGTCTTCTGTCGCGAAACTTTTATAAGATCATCATCGAGCCGCCATCCATTGGCTGGGCAAGGATGTGTCCAATCTTGGAAAGTCCAATCAATAAACTTGTTGTAATTATTGGGAATATTACTTATAAATAAATAAAAAAAAACTGATTTTATTTGCAAATTATATATAATTCACATAGTAATATATGAATATTAATGTGATTTTAGCTTATAAGTACATGCCGCCAAAAAGTGTGCTTTTTTTTTTTTACTTACAGTCTATAGAGCAGAAGTTTATTAGTCATTAAAATTGTTAATATGATAAATATGACCACGCGTATTTGTCAACATTCTAGAAAATTCCGATTTACAGTACCCTTCGAACATGCGACCATTATTTAAATCTGTTCATTCAACAAACCAAGTTTTTGTACTCACAAAGCTCCGTTTCATAGTAAATTTTAAAGCGCAGTTTCTTTTCCTTTTCTTATTTTTTATTTTATTTTATTTTTTTTCAAAAAAAAAACCATGCCTGGACCGGGTCAAGACTTTTTTCACCTCAACAACAGCAAGTCCTGCACCTTTGATTTTGAAGATTATATTAAAACCGAGCTAGGGCTGGGCGCTACAAACGAATCAGGTATAACTGCTCAAACTAAAGGATGAAACAACATTATTTCATTTCCTTGCTAACCATTATCATCATCTATCTATCCTTTACACACATACGACCTCGATTTAAAGAATTCTTTAAATTCATAGTAAATGTATAGACCAATTAACCAAAAATTTCATCTCTCTATATAATTTTTTTTTTTTTTCACAAAAAAAAAGACACGATTTGCCAAGAGTTTTTAAAGGGAACGTGTACGAAGGGCGCAAAATGCGAATTCAAACATACCACTAATTATAGGGAAAAGGCGGTAGTCTGTAAACATTGGTTACGGGGACTTTGTAAGAAAGGTGATCAATGTGAGTTCTTACATGAATTCAATATGAGAAAGATGCCCGAGTGTTGGTTTTACTCGAGGTACGGGGAATGTAGTAACGAGGACTGTATGTATCTGCATATTGATCCTGAAAGCAAAATCAAAGAATGCGCATGGTACGCGAGAGGGTTTTGTAAACATGGTATGTGTTTCCATCCTTGATCTGATATTATATGGGAGTTGAAGATGGCTACCCGGTGTTATTATAGTAAGCTAATCTTTTTGTGACAATCTTTAAGGACCTCATTGTCGACACAAGCATGTTAGAAAAGTTGTTTGCCAGTTGTATTTAAGCGGGTTTTGTCCCAAGGGATTGGAGTGTACCAACGGACAGTAAGTTGCTTTACGCATTAATGAATCATCTTGATAATTCAAGTTTGCTCAACTATCGTGCTTTTCTAGTCCAAAATATGAATTGCCAACTGCACAACGAGATCATGACGGTCAAGATGATGATTCGCATCATAGACATCACGGAGAGAATGATGAGGCAAGAGCATATCTCGATTGACATAGGTTCTTATGATGTTTGATTTACATATCGTTAATTATAAAAGCCTTACTCGTATCTTAGGCTCCACAACAACGTCCAGGAGGAAATTATCACAGTAATTTCCGTTCACTGGCAGAAGTTACGTGCTTCAAGGTAATTATGATATTATGTGACATATTACAGTTGATACCTAATAATAACATCATCCCATTAATCTTATATAGTGCGGCGAGAAAGGACACTTTGCTAACCGATGTCCTAATAATCAAGGAAAACGATACTAGATTTGTGGATTTTTATCGATAGTTGTGTTAACAATTAACAATTTGATATTTGACCTTTTTCATTGAATCGATAATTTAAGAGAATACCGACTTTTATTAATACAATATAAGCGCCTTTAATTAGTTTTGTGTAAAGTATAACGTGCAAACCTATTTAGTCACGTGAACATGTAACTGGTCCATTTTGTTGGCAATCGCCACTAAAAATAAATATATACAAATAAAATCCAATAAACAAATAAATAAAGATTTCCGCAGTTTGATGGAAAGTAGTTGAGCGATTGTGAGGTCCCGAAGTGAGATTCTCTGTACTGAAGCAGAAGGAAAAGACAAATGTTACGAAACGATACTTTGGTTTCAGAACACTTGCAGTAACGCGGTCCCAAATTTGAATGAATATCGTTGAACCCAAGACAAATTCTTGTCAAGCAATCGCGTCTCATCTGTGATCAGAAGAGCGCGGGAATTCATCAGGGTAGCGTGACGGATAGCTGAGAATGAGATAGAGAAACGTATCTTATTTTCCCAGCACACATTTTATGAAAATATATTAGCATGAAAAAAAAGGTTGGCGTTACCTCCAATTGAGATAAGTTATGATCATTAATTTGACCCGTATGAAGAACCGTGCATCATTCTTAATGACGCTAATTACGGCAAGTAAATACGTGTGCACGTACGCAAGTACTCTCGCGTATCCTAATGAGTCGCTTTTAGGATACCGTCCCCGTGACGAATACTGGCTAATAATAACCTTTTGTATCAATTTATGCCACCAATGTGACCATTACCCTTTTTTATACCAGAAGCCTGTGCATATCGATGTTAGTTAAAAAAAGATTAAAGCTGATATTAAATAAGCACACGTTATTGTAAAGGGTCTTTCACATGACAGACATACATGCACATATGTGACACAATTTGATTTTCTTTAAAAGATTGATAAGAATGATGTGCATATCTCGTTTTAACCTTAATTTGACACTATAGAAACAGCGAAGCAACGTTTTGTTGAAATTAAGATGATGCTTAACTCGGAATATCAAACAAGTCTTGTGTGATATCCGATTGCGAGCACCCGATAAACTTGACACCGCCCCCTTTGCTTATCCATCGTCTCGCCTATCGAGCCCTGTGTGAAAGAGTTTGGATGGTTTTATCGGGGATCGTTAAAGCCTTACCAAAAGCAATAAGTTTTTATTAGTAATAATAGATTTAAAGATGATCGCTGGCTGGCAAAGTGGTTTTTTATTGAAATGAATGAATGAATGAATTAAATAAATAAATTATACAGTACATACAGTATACAGTATATACAGTATATGTATTTTATGAGTAAATATATTCGGTTTATTGGTGTAAGTAGTATCGGCAGTTTTCTTACCGAAAAAAATTTTCTCTCGTCCTCTTTGCAATTAATTTCCTCTTTAAAGTAGAACCAAGGGGGAGGAAGGGGAAAAAGGAGAACAAGACATTTTTAAGATGTTTGACTGGTTGACCAAGGTTAAACGATCGTCGAGTATCTTAAAAAGGAGAGTTCGAAAAGCGTGTATCTTAAAGGAATCCGAATCATGCATATTGGCTGAGATTTAACGATAAATTTTTCTCTTTTTATCTCACCATTCATACTCGACATGCAATATTGTCACGCGAACGGTTATCGAATGGATGTATTATTTCTGATGTGTTGATTATGCTGTGGCAATACGGCGTAATCATACATTACCAAATTGCCCGCGGTTACAAGGGAAGCCCAAATATCGTCACGTAAACTGTTGTAAAACTCTCAGCGTCAACTTTAATGCGCCGCAAAGGTTATGTTCGGAGAAAAAACAATGATACTTAAAAAGAAATTACATTGATGCAACGTTATTTCGAGAAAGAATAGCATTCTTCAAAGACAACCCCGTGATGTGGTGTATCGTTGTAAGGGAGAAAGGTCACTGCATGAATTAATTAAAAATTCTCTTTTAAAAAAAGAATTCCTATGCAAATGGGCGGCGAAAGAATTTTTTACCGTAGCATCAATAATGCGTTCGCACGGGCTTTCTTTACTTTCTTTGTATCGCTTTCGTTTGCACAAGAGCAACAAAGAACGATTTGAGCATTCATTTTCAATTATGCGCGGCCAAGACTTTGCCAAGTGATGTTTTAACTGTATATTTCCATCATATCATTCGCCGAAACAACGGGCGACAAAGATGAAACACACACTGGTCACATATACCCCTTCCAGTCTCCTAATGACAAGAGATCCCTTTGGTGGATAGGATTTACGAAACACCCTATCGATCCTTCGTGTGAAATCGTAACGTATCGATCCTCGTATCCCGGTGTGCCTATATCGCGTGCGTGTGTGCTCATATCGTCCGAATTTTCAGGGAATAATGCATTCAAACATATAGGGAATGCTTATAGGTGGACAATAATAATAAATGCCGTAAATAATGAATGCTATTTATTCATCTGGTTGCATTGAAATTTGCCATAAGCCATCAATCAATCAAAAAAAAAAAAACAACTAACCCAAACACGGTCCAATAATAATGACGTAATCATAATCATAATATGTGGAATATCAATCAAACGCCAGTTTTTATGCGTCTACATACATACGTAACATTAAATTATCGATACTTGCCTTTTTATACGATGCATATCAGAAAACGTATAGCCGAGTGTACAAGCACAAAAAAACACAAATACATCATCGAGTATAGTCTGGTTTTGCATGTTCGTGACATGGATATATATATGTGCATCGTGTCTTATCGTACTTGATAATTTTCTTTAAAAAAAAATTTTTTCCTTTATTTTCCACAGTACAAATAATACTGTATGTTCTGTCCTAATATATAGTTCGAGGACGACACTCTGGAAATCACATAAGAAACGAACATCGCGATTGTCCATTTTTCCGAATTTTGTGCAAGTATTCCGAAGGAAAAAATGTCGAAAGAGCGGGTTGTATTAAATGTCGGCGGGATTAAGGTAGGAAGGAAGTTATAACGATAATCTAGAGCAATTCCCTGTTTGCTTGTCATTTATCAATTCCATCGATTCCTCTAGTATGAAACATACCGATCAACACTGACGGCATATCCGGATACAATGTTGGGTACGATGTTTGGAGATGGAAGTAATGGTTTATTGCATCCGGTAAACGGGAATGAATATTACATTGATCGAAATGGAAGATTATTTTATTGTATATTACAATTTTATCGTACCGGCAAAATACCTTGCATCGAAAAAGGTGAATTTCTACTACTAAATTTATTATCAAGGTTAATCCAATTTTTACTAACCACGGCCTGGTCAATTATCTTAGCAAAATGTACGAAGCCGTTGACACAAAAACAATTAAACGAAGAGCTAGATTACTTCATGATTCCCCGACCAAAAAAACCCTTATCACCCTCCAAGACCGTGCGAAACCAGAAGATGTCATTACGGAGCAGAATCATCTCCTCCGAGCTTGATAAATTTGTGCTCTGCCTCAAAAATGCACTGGATACGGTGATTCTCTACTTCCAAAAATGCTTCATAATGTCCAAGGGTGGATTAGGATTCAATGTCACCCTGGAGATTTCGTTTTACGCGTCAGGTCGCATACCTCTGTTGATCACCGTGTTGCCCACCACCATTGGGAAATCCCCGGTGCCTCTTATCACCCCGATATTTAACGAGTACGCGTCCGGCACTAAGGCGTACGTGTTGTTAAATTATTTCGGGGATAAAATCGGTGATTATTTAGAGGCAACCTACTCGGGATTGTACTGGGATCTCCAGTGGTTGGAACATTGCAGTAACGGCATCGATGGACCAGAGGGAATGTACCGGGCGAAGATGTCGTTGTGTGATGGATTTGAATATGGAGATGTAATTAGTAATTGTTGCTTGAACGCCACTTCTTTGAAGTGTTATTAAAAAAAAAAAAAAGGACATTCGTTGTGAATGGGTAAATATCAGCGAAGGTGGATGGAGAACTGCAAAAGGAACCTTTGGATTTATTTATTGATTTATTTACTGATGGCATTTTTCCCTTTTTATGTAATTAGTTTAATAATTGGCAAATTTTTGTAAAATTTTTTTTCTTTTGTTTATAGCCCATATATAGATAGATTTCTATTTATTTCTTGTAATTAGTTTTCTCTTTTATTTTTTTCACATTCAAAGACATTCTGATAATGGAACAAAATTTTGCATCTTGTCTTTTTTTTTCCATCTCTCTGGTAGCGGAAGAAAAAGATTTCAAAAGAGGCATTTTCGCAAACTAGTTCGCATTCACCTTTCATTCCCATTTCTCCTCTTCATGAAACAACAAACACTATGTTATGATTTTTTTTTGATTTCATATTCACTTAAGCACATTCGCGAAAAAATGGAAAACACAGTTAAGCTTTTCTATCCTTCCAAAATTCTAGATGTAATATGTATATTATCATTTTTCATAAACATGAAATGAATTTAAGAAAGGTAATGTTTCGACAACAAGAATCTCTGGTACTTTTTTTTTTTCGGCATCTTGTCAAAAGATTTGTTCCGACGCGCAGATATTCGATGGTCAATATGAATCATGGTTTTCATTGAAGATTCGCGTTCTGCATGGCACTGCGATACCTGCAATAAAGAAACCCACTGTATGACCGACTGACTGATATTGTATGCATAATATATCATCCATCCATTTTTTTTTAATATTATTTTCGAGGCTAGGTTCTCGATGCGATTACAGCCTCACAGGCTTAAAAGCATTCAACTCCGACTGACTACATTTGTGTACACCTCAGGGGTTCACATCAATACAATACAATAAATATAATATATAGGACGCTTATTTGATGAGATCATCTATATCTGTTTATTAAACGAGTCTTAAGATTCAATTCAATCGCGTATATATGAGTGTAATTGGTTATACAGTATCGCATGTTTGTAACACATGCAACGCTTTTAGGTCTCTAGTTCCAGAAATTCGATGCAATGTAAAGTTTATCATCACATCATTCTTTGTTTGCTTATGTAGGGTTTACGTTTGAGATTCTTGCTACCATAAATGAACTTTATTTTTTTTTTAAATGCTGTCTGCCGAAAAACAGGATGACCTGAAAACACAAAGGAAAGTTCTTGCATTCGTAGAACCGTTTTCATATAATAAATTTTTTAAATAATATACTAAAAATCTTTAGGAAATTTTAACGATCATGTCACCGATTACATGTTGCACCACATTCATTCAGTCACATGGCGATGAATGCGGCTGGAACATAAGATAGCGATAGCCCTTTTTTCATTATTCTCGTAGACGACAATATATACATTCGCGCAAATGCTACCGTGACTACACCTAAGCGTGTGATGCATGATTCAAATTCCCCAATTCAGGATATCATTATTCTAAATAATAGCATTTATTCATCATAATTTAAAAATATTTTTCAAGGAAAACCTTTTTTTTTTTTTTTCAAAGAATCTATCTGAGAATATTAAGTCGCGCAACCATTTGGTAAATTCCCAAGAAAAAAAAAAACAATAATTTCTTGTCTCGCTTTCACAAATATTTTCTTCCAACATCCCGACATCAGTTAATAAGCTTCAACGTTCCATTAACATTAAAGAATCGTTGATCCGAACCTATATGCTTATAATCTAATTGAACTTGAGATCACTCCAAAGAACCAAGGAGACAGTACCACCGAGAAGTTAATTGTTTGTGTCATTACAATTTAGAATATAAATCATGATAAAGAATTTTATCTCAAATTTCAACCTCCCCACTGGCTCCTCGGTAAATCTTGTCGCAAGTCTTAACAATAATAATAACGAGAGCATGAATGATGTCTCCACAAGCAATATCAACACCAATGACCTTGCTGCCAGAGATAAAATCGTTATTAATGTCGGTGGCATAAAGGTATTCGATTCGATTTCTGTGTTTCATATCATCTCAATTTGCGTTTCTCAGATAATAATCGAAAGCATTGTAGTATGAAACATATAGATCAACATTAACTTCATATCCAAACACCTTACTTGGTTCAATATTTTCGTGTGATGATAATCGAAATCCTTTCCTTGACCCAGCCCACGAAAATGAATTCTTCATCGATCGCGACGGTCACTTGTTTCATTATATCATGCAATTCTATCGTACCGGTAAAGTCCCTACCATCGACCAAAGTATCTACCATTCATTTACTATTTTGTCGTCGGTTTTCTTCATATCATCATTATCGCTAATGCTCGTGAAATTCTCTCTCGCCTTTGTGCAAAATTAAAGCCGTTGGATTGATTCCAATAACCGAGTCGGAATTGGAGGACGAATTGGAATATTTCAAAATTCCGACTTACCCACCATCACAATTCTCATCTGCCACACTTTCTCCAAACCAACTTTCACTGCGTCACAAAATGATTGCTGCAGAGATTGATTCATTCACAAAAGTGCTCACCGACACCCTACTCACGATATCTTCGCAATTTAAAAAAGATTTCTTCTTCAAACGACAGTTCTTGATTAGATTCGATCTCACGTTTCACCATAATGAACGCATATCCGATTTTAACATAATGCCTAGTGTTAATGGTGCTTTAAAGCAACAGCTATTAAAGAACTTTGAGAATTTTGCGATGTTGGGCTACGCAATCTTGGATAGATTTGGTGAAGAGATAGGTAGGTACATGACCACCACCGTGCAAGGATGTACCTGGGAATGTATCAAGAATGAAGATTTTGGTTGGGGTGGCACGCATCACTCATACAAGATTAGAGTCGGAGTGGAGAATAGTTTCGAACATGAAGATGTGATTGGAAATTGTTGTCTAGCAAACGTTGGTTCTGAATCGGGAATCATTAGTTCTGCTGATTCGATATTAAAAGAATAGAATTATTGTTCACCGAGATGATCTGTCTCTTTGGTGCATTCTTTAATTATGTATAGATTTCCTTCTGTATATTATTTAATCCTTTTGAGATTACCAAATAAACCGTTTTTTAACCTTGTTGGACAATGTAAATATTGCATGCTCTCTATTTGTCACTTGCAAATGAAACTGAGAATGAGTTTAATGAGATTATTTAAAATTTTATGATTCGAGTTTAAAGTGTAAAGTGACTTTTATTTCAAAAAATATAATATTATTATAACATTAGCTGTAATATAATAAATATTATTTAAATATTAATAATGATTGTTTACATATTAAAAACCACAATGAAAAGTTTATATCAAAAACTTTTAACAAAAAATTTTGAAATACTAGATTGACTATTTGAAAAAATAATTGTATAATTCCTACTAAAAATTTTATACAGATTTTCTATATCAAAATTAATCATAATATATATGTATATACGTATATATAATGTATACAGTATATAATTTATGTTGAAAATAATTTTTTTAAAAAATTTTTTGATAATTTTTAAGGATTAGAAAAATCTTTTGAATTTTTGAATTTATTAAAAATAAAATTTTTTTTATTTCCAACTATAATATAATACATTACTATTTATTTATTTATTATTATTATTATTTTAAACAATTGGTACAATCTGTATTTATTATAATCTGACTGGACACACATTCCAAGCAATTATACTTTATATATTGGATGTTACCTCTATATAATTTTAAATCTATTTATCTATAATAAACTTACTAAAGTAACTATTTATAATTACTTATCATACAGTTTGTTATTATTCTTTTTATAACTTCAAAATATTCTTTTTATTATTTGTGACTTCTAATATGTCATATCTTATACTTTTGGCTTCAATACTAATATTAATAATATTCAAATTCAAATTAAAAACAAATTATAAAACTGTTAAGTATAATATGAAATAAAAATAACATAATTATATTATTTTTATTGACTTAAATTATAATATGTAATTTGATAACAAAAATTAACTATGGTTATTGTGACTTAATAATAAAAATTAATTACGGTTGTTGTAGCTTAATAACAAGAATTGGCTACAATTGTTAACAATGTGATTTTTTTTTCAGATTACATTTTTGATAATAAAGTTTAGTCATCATTATATAGTCTAATAATAGAAATTGAATATTTTGATAAATAGATAACTTATACAGTATATCTTTTAAAAAGTCAAATTTAATATTGTTAATATTTTAATTAATTCTATAAATTTTTATATATTAGTTTAATATTTTTGATTGATTTTTGTTAAAACATAATATTTAAGTATATTTTTTTTTATTATCTTTAGAAACTTAAATTTAATAATATTATTTATATACTGTTTTAATAATTGTAACTAATTTCTATTATTAGATCATATGAATAAAAAATATATATTTGCCAATATATTATCTTCTTATTTTCCAATTATTTTACTATCAGTTATTTCAAAAGTATAATTTTTTTCAATAAAATCTTATTTATACATATATGTAAAATATGGATAGAAATTACCTAGAGAATAAAAAATAGATTTTCTTATAAGATTGCCTGATATTTCTATATAATAAAATATTTATTTAGAGAACCTATATAATTTAAATACAGTAATATTTCATATATGATAATCAAAATCAGATTTTAATCTTTTACTTGTATTTCCAAATCTCATTTATTACAGGTTTATAATCTTTATTACCGGTTATTAAAATGAATACATTGGAATTATTAAATCAAATAATATTTATTACAAAAATCAAAAAAGCCATATTCACTTTTTTTTCTTTATTTTCAATATTTCAATTATAAATAATCACATTATAATCTTAATTTTAAATCTGCTTTCATTATAAATCATTTGATGACAAATAAGAGTTAACAATAATTGAATTGCTACTCAACTTATTATTTTTTCAATAGTATTAATAGAAGATAACCAGGGATTACAAAATATTCAATTCAAATTTGTATATATAATTTGACAAATAATTGATATCATATACATAAATATAAAGTTTATTGTAAAATCAATCAAAAAAGTAAAAAACATATATCAATCGGTAACTTTTTAAATACCTAACCAAATTTAATGAAACCTATATCATTTGAAAGCTCTCATTGCAAGGAATCGAATGGTGATAAAACTGCATAATTCTAATTACTAGTTGTTGAGTTATAATTTTTTAAAATTATTAAAACAATTATAACTTAACAATCAGTGACTAGAATTATGCAATTTTACCACCATTCGATTCCTTGCAATGAGAGCTTTCAAATAGTATAGGTTTCATTAAATTTGGTTGAATATTTAAAAAGTTACCAATTGATATATGTTTTTTACTTTTTTGATTGATTTTATAATAAACTTTATATATATACAGTGGTGATTATAATTTTTTGGACACCTCACATATGACTTTGATCATGTACTGTGGCAAATCCACAATTACATATAAGACCCCAACTTGCATAAACAAACTTTGTGCTGTATAAAAAAGTATGTAGCATTTTAATACCAATTATATAGAACCTATCGGGAGAAATAGATCTTAGAATACAATGATTAGCAAAGAAACAACAACATGAGGAAATTTTACACTTATGGAATAATGGTGTACGGAGTGTGTGGGAAATTCAACAGAGAACTAGCATTAGTCACTTTACAGTATACTATAACCTTAAAAGGTTGACAAAGGTAGGCAATTTGGAACAAAAACCAGGTGCAGAAAGACCAAATAAAATTAATAACCATATTTCGAGAGTTATAGGTCAGTATATTCAGCATAATCCAATGGCTTCTATGGTTTGCACTAGTCCAAATTGGATTATTCGGCTGTCAAATTACAGCCAATTAAATTCAAATTTATTAATAAAAGTTTATACCGAAGTTTTGTTGTTTGGTCCAATTTATGCCACTCGGCACTTAAAAAAAACA
>CAJVPV010000400.1:0-22656 GCA_910591835.1 Acaulospora morrowiae | reverse complement strand
ATGTGAATTAATAATTGAAAATAATGGTGAAAGAATTAATTATTAACTATATATCAATAAAATCTCTAAATTTTAAGTTTCATTTTAATATCTTTTTTATTAATTTTTATGCAATAGTTTTTAAGTAATAAATAAATAAAAAATTCCAAAAAGTTTTACAACGCACTGTATGTAATATTTCATATAATATTTCATATTAAAAAAGTTATAAACAAGGTATTGTTTATAATTAATAAATAAAAATTTTATTAAATATAAGAGAAACTAGATAACTTTGTTATTTCCCAAAGAAAAAAATGCTTCCTTATATATATGTTTTCCTAATATAAATAAATAAAATATAAATACAAGTCTAAAATAATATATATAATCTTATTAGTTTCCTAGAGATCATATGCATATAATATAAAGTAAAACAATGAAATAATAAACTAGTGTTTTATTCTAATTATCCTAATACCTTTAAAATTTCTTACTAATAATTAGAGAAACTAAAAGTAAAACAGAATACTGTATAACTATTGATATTTGTAAACTTATACTATTATAATATCAAATATCTTTTGGGATTGGATGTCACATGTCATATGCCATATAGTAAATATCACCTGTATATGTCACATGTCCCAGGTACAATAGAGAATTATTAACTCAAAATATTTCAAGTTTCAGATGTCTTAAAGAGACATGGATTAGGCTATTGTATTTCTAAAGTATTGCTTCTTCCATTGACTTCTTTATGCCATCTGTATAATACACTTTGTATTATTCACTTCACCAATAGTATTGTTATAACTTATAGAATACTCCTGTCATACTTGAAGCATGGGTGTGTCAAATTCTTTTTATGACTTGGAGTCAAATTTGTATAAAGTAGCTGCAACACCTTTATACAAAAAGATATTCATTTTTCACCATCTTCAATACTACTCCACTTGCTATATATCAAGTCATATTTGGAAAGCAGGTATATTAATCTTAATTATAACTTTGAAGGCCAACCTATATAGATTAGTTGCAGTACCTTCATATGATTAGGTATTCATTTATTTTTAGGTAGCTAGATACTATTTAAGGCAATAATATAGATTTTTGAATTTCTTTTTTCTATATTTCTTGAATGGTGCCAAAAGAGTACAGAGGTTAGGCCCATTTTGAAGCCTTGTATTAAATTCTTCCTAATAAAGAAAGACGTATGTCGTACTATTGATATTGTACCTTGTTTTGCAAGTGAAAGTATAATAAATAAAATAAAGCATAATAGTCATTAGCTCTTTTAAAAAAAAAAAAGATTAGAGAGCAATATAATTAATGAATGGTATCTATGGTTCATGATTTTATATTAGTAGAATAAATTAAAAGACACTTATATTTAATTGTGGCAACTTGGACTAAAGATGTATAAAATGAAATTAACACTGATCTTATTAAAAGATTATTTAAGTATTGCAAAATTTTTACACAAATAGATAGTTCTAAAAATAATATACTTTTTGATTATAAATAATTTATTAAAAGAAGACCTACACAGTGATAATGCTCCATAGGTTACCAGAAAAAGATCTAGAGTTTAAACTTACCTAGTTACAAAAATTTATTACCTTCATAATTGGTTGACTGGCTTCCAATACATGTCATACCTAATCAGTCAAAAATCATTTACCAAATTAAGCTAGGTTGCATGAAGATGGGACCTTTAATCTTTCTGATGATTGTGGACTGAAAACATGTTGAAGCAGGAAAGGTTACACGAGATAAGGCTTCTGGTCTAACTTTGGTATAAGTTTACAACCCCAACTGGAATGGCAGATTCTATATCACTATCCTTCCTATTCAGGTTGGCTAGTTTCCTGATTTAGGTCATACTCAATTAGCTAGTACTCCAAACTGGATCGGCAGACTTCAAAACTCGATTGGACCTCTACCTCTCTATTTAATGTTGGTACAATTTGGATTGGTGATCCAATTTTTAGAAAGAGTCAGGTCATAAGTCAAAAAAAAGACTGCTAGGAAGGTTTTTCACTGTTGGTACAGGATTTTCCTTACCTTATATTTACAAGTAAAAAGTCATAAGCATAAATCAGAATATGGATTCATCTACTGGGTGTAAGTCAATATTCTGATAAAAAGGACAAGTAACATGAGTTAATATTAGTAATGGTTAATAGACTGTTTATATATAGATAATTGTGATCTTAATTAATTTGATAATAATAAAATCCTTGCATGTATCACAACTTAGTTCTTAAAAAATAATAATAAAAATAATAATAATTTATTAAAAGAAAATAAGAAGAATATTAATTTGATTAATAATGAATGTATTAATAAATATTTCAAAGATGATAAATATAAAAATGAATGTAATATTATTGATGAAAATAATGAAAATAATAAGAATAATGAAGATTATGATTTAGAATTTTAAAAATTTAGTAAATAATTTTTTTTTTTTCAAAATCTTTAAATTTTTTTTTTATAATTGTTTTGAATTATAAAATTTAATATACAATAAAGATTTTTATTTTTTTTAAAAACTAATTATTTAAGATAATGTTTAATTTAAAGTACAATAAATTAAAATACAACAGTAATTATTATAAATATATATATTTGTTGATAAATGATATCTCTATCATGTATCCTGTTTTTATTTTACCTTTCATGCCAAAACTCATAGACATATTGTAAGAAGTATACAAAAGTATTCAAATTATGCTAGTATGTTGTGAAAAGTATATAACCATATTCAAATCATATTATATTGTCATTTCTATATTAGATTGAACACTTCTGACATATATGAGTAAATAAGAAATTATGAGCTTGTAAACAAGTTCAATGAAACAATATATAGCGAAAAAAATACAGACATATTATCTTTCAAGTGTTTTTATCTAGATTTTTAATATGATATAGAGAATATGTCACCATATTCAAGACCAATAACATGTTATGATGAGTATATAATTATGCTATATATCATTAGTATACAATTAATCCAAAATATTATCTACATATTGTAAGTATACAGCTGTGCTTAATATTATTAATACATTGTAGCCATGTTCAAACTATTAACATATGAAAAGTATATAATCATGCTTTTATTAATATAACCAATCTATCTCAATTAAGGCTCCTAACAATACTATTTCGATACCACTTTGATACCTAAATTTACTATAAAAACATATGAGTAGGTTACAACCCATATATTAAATTTACTATAAATCGGTACTATTTTAATACCAGTTTGATACCAGTTTGATATTTTTTCGGAGCCCTAATCTAATTATTATATAATATTCAAATGTTTTATGTTTATTTTTTCCAGTTCAATTTCCTTTATCATAACTATAATCAACTTGATGTATTCTATTAACACTTCTCATTGTATCTAACTTTTCAACTTTTTAGCAACTCCAATATTATTCTATTAATGTCAAAATTCAAAATTATTAGCATATTTAAGTCATGCTTAAACTATAATACATAGAAAGTACATGGTCTACAATATTTTAGTTTTTTTTTTTTTTTTTTAACTTCAAATCAGGTTGCATGTTTATTATATTTAATTAATCCTATACAAAAGATTCTTATATATGTGTATTACAAATACTATATATAAGGTTAAACTTATTGAGACTATGCAACATACTCATTATAAGCTTAAGACCTCTAGATATGATTATGGGAATAAAAAAAATTGCTCAATTCTATTCTGGTAACTTCCTATCAGTCTAAAACATCATGGCCAGCTCTCATTCAAAACTGTCACTTTTATATAACTGCTGTGGTCCTATGGAGATTAAAAATTTTTTTATTTTTTAAGAAAATAATAGAGAAGAAAAAAGGATAATTGAAAAATTTGTTCTGGTAAATAAAAATCCTCCAATATCAACTTTAGTCCATCAGGATAAATTCTTTACCACCACTTGCGGCTGGGCAAATTATATAATTTTCACTATTTAATTGCTAACCAAGAATGTTTAAAGGCACTTTTAAAAGAGTAATTCTTGAAATTTTATACTCGAAGACTTCTAACCTTTAGAGAAGGTTGATATTTCAATTGGTGATTTCTCTTCCAGTCTAATCTCCAAGAATTTATAACTTCTTTCAACTAGTGAATAATTTCAAGACTTCTTTCTTCAACTATTTTCGAGATAATTAACAATAGAGAAAGCTTGTTACTGAATTGAAATAAGACTTCTTTTAATCTTAAAGAGAAAAGAAACCAGTTCAAGAGGAGAGAAGGAACACCATAATACTTCTTAACAAAAGAGACACCTCGTCACCTTGCTCTTTTTACTATATTCAATTGCATCATTGGGTTTTATGTTATATGAGATGAGACATGTGGGAATTACATATCTTGTTTATATTTTTTGCTACATGTAAATCAACCAGTCCAAAATTCAAGCCAATTATTATTCAAGAATTTCGGTATAATCAAAAATTCAGAGTCAAACTGAGATAGGCAAAATTTTCTAGAAAAACTAGAAAAAAAGTTTACACACTTGAAAAGATAGAAAAGGAGCTTGAAAAAAATAAGAGAAAAGTTCCAGAAACCTATACCAGTTTTTTCTAGAGTCTTGAATCTCTAGAGAAAGAGAGGAGGATACTTTTTTTACAGGTTCTTTTTCCTAACAAAGTTTTTTTGCCTTTAACTTTGTAGGAAAGTATTTTTTATATTTACTTACAGAAATATAAGAAGTTTATATTAAAGAAAGAAAGAAACAAGTAGGGAAGACTATACTTTTTGATATATGTGTTGTAAATGAAAGTGTATAGACTTTATTATAAATAAATATAAAAATTTCCTTGGAACATCTGTTTTTTATATTGGCAAGGAGATCAGCGGAAAGAGTTTTTTGGGGAGTTACAATTATAATCAGCTTGAAGTATTCTATTAACACTTGTCATTGTATCTGACTTTTTGATTTCTTGACAATTCTGATATTATTTTATTGATATTAGAATTCAAAATTACTGGCACATTAAGAAGTATATATAGCCGAGACTCTTTCCCGTACACAAATTTTTTCTTAAAAATTTCCTTTTATAGTAATTTTTCTTCAAAATTAAAGAAACAAATATTTTTTTTACCTTTCAATACTCAAAAGTCCTTCACACTTCCTCTTTCTTCACTACAAAAGTCTCAAGGAAATTAAAGAAGTATACTGGTATATCGGGATGGGACCTCTGACCAGAGAAAAGCAAGTTTAAGGATCTTTCTTTTTCTTTGGATTGCATGAGGAAAGGCCCATGACTGTTACTTCTTTATAAATTTTTCTTGGAGTTCTTTACATTTTCTTTTCTTAATAATATACAAATCTTTTTAAATAATTATACTTTCTGTTTGGAGGACTTCTTTTCATCACAAAAAATCAAACTTCATATCAAAATTGTTTATATTGTTGACTTGGAGCACCAACAATATATTCAATATTTACTTCTTACTATTGTCCAGCATATTTTACTGCATCACCAAAAATTCAAAAATCTTACTCAAAAAATTTTTTATTAAAAAATCACAATCAGTTTACTTCTGTCAATTGATCAATATTCCAAACTCAACCAATCAAACACTATTAATTTTCTAAACAAATCCGTACAACCAAAACACTACACACTAATCAACATAAACAAAATCATTTATGGTGACAACAATCAAAACAAAATTACATCACCAACAAACAAACCAATCACAAATCATATCACTACAACAACAATATCATCACTATGACCAACCATCTATCAAAAAAATATACTATCAACACTATTGTACACTTTGGACAGTAGCCTGGCCATTTCTGGAAGTGCAACAGTACTTCAGTTAAATGGGACTACCAGCATGACACACTTCATCTGAAACATCCATAGCTTCACAACTAATGTTGCTGTACTTGTTTTTTTATTTAGTATTTTTTTTGTTTTATTTTTCAACTTCTTATAGTCTTACATATAAACCTGAGTAGGTATTCATAGCTGCTCGGTATTATTTAGGATGTACATTGGTTTTAATATTTATTTTCCATGTCGCTTAGATAGTTTCTGTAGGCAAGCTAGCATTAGACTCACTGATTAATTGGTCATGTGAGAAATGTTGTCACTTTCACAATGTAAAATTATTTTAAAATTTTTATGATTATAAAGAGATAATGTTTACTTACTTAAAAAAAAAATTAAATTAATAAATATAAAAATATATAATTAGATTAAAAATTTAAAAAAATAAATAAATAAAATATTTGTTATATTAAAATATATAAAAATTTTATATTGGTTTATAAATTTATAATATAATAAATAATACTTTTAAACAAAAAAAAACTTCTTCAGATTTATATTATATTTTTTTTCATTTGAAAAAACATATTTTATATTATAAATATATTTAAAAAAACTTCTTTCAATTAGCAACATTACATTATAGTTTTTTTGGATATAAGCTTATATTGATAAAAAATTTGCAAAATTAAAAGCAACTTTTTTTATTTTTAAACAAATGTTTTAAATAATAAGTCAAAAATACTATTGAAATTATTATTTGGCTTTTTAATAATAAAAAATTAAATAATATTTCTTATACAGTTAAAAAATACAAATTGACAAAATATAATATTTCAAATAATATACTAAAATATTTTTTGTTTTTTCTCTTATATAAGTACAGTATCAAGAGTTGTTAGTTTGTTTTAATATTTATATAATTATACTTTATTTGATTATAATAAATAGTAATAGTAATACTTTATTCAAATCAAGAAACAAATAATCAATTCTAGTTAAAGATTTTTTTTTTAAACAGATGGTTTATACCTTTATTCAAATTTATGGTAAATATATATAATTTTCTTGTTGATACTCAATGTACATAGAGACTAACTAACTTAAATTTATGGCATAATTTGAATATCACTAAGAACTATATTCTATCACAAGACTTATTATCAGCAAAAGCAACAGTATTTCTTGATCAGTCTTATCAAGCACTACTGATTCCTAAAAAAATTATTTACAAACAAACTTTTCTATACCTTCCAACCTCAAATTTGTAAACTTTTTCATTAAGATTCCTCAATACTTAACAAATTACTCATTAGAGTACTGTGTCTCTGTTCTTTTTAAGAAGAAGGAAGAAAAACTTCTTCTTTATCAACTTTTAAGGTTACAATGAAAGGGAATAATTTTAGCATCTAGCTTTATTGGTTCTATTCCAATTGCCCAAGGTCTCAGATTCAATTGTCATTACTTTTCTAAAGTAATTGTATTAGCTATATGGCATTATTTCAGTCATTTATTTCTTGCATCTAAGGAAATAAAGCTCTATCATGATCTAAATACAATTCTTTCATACACGAATAGAAACCTAATACTGTTGTCCTTGCCAATATCTTGAAATATTTCCTCATCTTGGTGGCTGCCTGAAGAATCACAAATTGAAAAGTAGATGAAGCTTAGACCTAACCAATATCTTAAAACCTATGGCAATATTAATAATCCAATCCTTTAGATAATGCTTTACTTTAAACATAGGCTACTTATTTAGAAAGATACAACTTTTTCAAAATTAGTCTATGTCTTGAGAAAAGTCTTTTATTTTGGCAAATGTTACCAAATGAGTACCTTCACTAGAGATAAAAATGATAAATATCGTTGATGAGCTTAGCAGCTCTTTTGATAGGGAAAGTTATGTTAAAGGTCTTGCTAGCGGTTTACAGTTTGTGATTCTCCACAGACTATGAATCAGAACAAAAAACCCTATGGAGAAAAATATTTTGTTCATCTTGTTTGTATTTATATATATATAGGAGAATAAAAAAAAAAGAAGAGAGAAATGGAAAGTAAAAGGAAATAAACATGCAAATTTAACTATATTAAAATGGATATCTTATTACCTTACTCTTTCTATCTGAAACAATGACATTATCAAAATTATGTAATATAAATAGGGATGTGTTCTTGTTTTGTTTATTTGTTACTTGTTTATTGTTGTCCAATCCAAATTTTCAGCCAATGGAAACCCAGCAGATCTGATGTAATCAAAAATTCAGGATCAAACTGAAGTAGGCAAAATTCTCCAAAAAAACTAAAGAATTTTAAAAATATACTAGAAAGGTAGCTGTACTTATATTGTGAAGGTTTCTGAAAATCAAGATATCCAACAACCTTTAATATTATCCTTTCTGATAGAAATACTGATATTATGGCAGTAAAAAAAAGAAGTGAAATCAAATAAATTGTTTTCTTCCCTAGGATACTCTTTTTTGTCATTAAAGCTTGGGTAAGTAAAAACTAAGAAACCTTCTTGTTTTTACTTTGTTGAAGGAATAAATAAAACAGTGAAGAGTATAAGAGTATTTTGTCAAGATCTGTTAAGTTATATTAAGAAGAGTATATAGGTTTTGTTAAGAGTAAAAATATCCTTTAGTCTGAATGCCATTTTGGAATATTGGTTAAAGAATTAGCAAAAAAAGTCAATATATATGATTTTAGTTAAAGATTTTTTAAATTAATTAGGATTAATAATTAGATATAAAGAAGATAAATAATTATATATATATTTAATATCTACAATTAATATATACAGTATGGTGCAAAAAAAACCAGAATTTTTTTTAATATATATTTTTATTAATAAATTAATATAAAATCATTTAAATGTTATAAAACTTTATAAATTTTTTTTTAAGATACAAATAAGAAAAACCATATAATTATAACAAAAAAAAAAAAACTCTTTCCTGTATACAACATTTTTCTTAAAAATTTCCTTTTATAATAACTTTTTAAAAATTAAAGAAAAAAATATCCCTTTCGCTTCCCAATACCTACAAGTCCTTTACATCTTTCTAGTATTTACTACAAAAGCCTCAAAAAAATCAAAGAAATATACTGGTGCATCGAGATGGGACCTCTGGTCAGGAAGAAGCAAGTTTGGAAACCTTGCTCTCTTCTTGAATTGCATGAGAAAAGGCTCGTGGCAGTTATTTCTTTATAAATTTTCCTTGGAGCTTTTTTCATTTTTACTTTTTATCAAAACACTTTTTATCAATATACAAATACTTTTAAATAATTCTTTTCTTTTGCCAGAGGGTCTTCTTTTAACACAAAACTCAAAACTTTATATCAAAACTGTATATATTGTTGGCTTGGGGAACTAGCAATATATACAAAACATAACTTTCAATATCGTCCAACACACTATACTGCGCCACAAAAAATCCAAAAATCTTTTTCAAAAAACTTTTTACCAAAAAACTGTAATCAGCTTACTCCTGGTAACTGATCAACACTCTAGTTCTAACTAATCATATCACACAAAATATCAAAACACGTCTATCACATTTATCAAAGATCAACATAAACAACTTCAAAAATGGAAATTTGTATAACCACATGACCTTTTACTATTAATAAACACCAAAACAACAATCACGTCCTATCAAATGTTACTCAAAAATCAACAACAACATATTACTATTATAAAACAACAATTAACAAGTTCAAATGATTATCAAAAAATTTTTTCAATATTTTTGCTCTTTTAAACAACAGCCTGGAAGTGGCTTATATCAACAGTAGCCTGGAAGTGGCTCATATCAACCAACTTACATATTATCCAATCAACCATCACATAAATAATAACAAAATTACTTCTAATATTACCACCAATCAACTACTATCACCACGTATCACTAGCTATCAAGAATTTATGTCATCAACACTATTATATATTTTGGAGAGTAGTCTGGCCATTCGGAAAGTATATTATCATATGCTTCGTAGGAGTAGAACTACCAGAGTAGCATGTCCAATAAATCTCCTTTATTTTATAATTGGTTTTTTTTACATTTATACTTGTCTAGCATATTTTCTTTTTCATTTCACTTATGTTTTATTTTCTATCTATTATATCCTATCAAAATTTTCTGAGTAAGTAAGTATAGCTGCTACCCTCAGCTATATTTAGCATACAATATTGTTTTAAAATTTCTTTTCGATATTAGCTAGGTATAAATAGTGTAGGCAAGCTAGTATTAAACTTGCTGCTATTGCATATAAAAAATGTTGTTTCTTTCATAATATATACTTTTAAAATATACAAATTAAATAAAGAAATGATGTTTACCTACCAGAAAAAAAAAACATATAATTATTTATTAAATTTTTATATTAACTTTAATATTTTTTTTAAATGTAAAACTAATGTTACTTTAAAAAAAGTAACAAAAAAAGACCTATGGGTTTATAGTTCAGTGGTAAAGCTTCATAAGTCACCAGGTGAAGGTTCAGGGTTCAACCTCACCTGATTACAAAAATTTATCACCTTCAGGATTGGTTAATCAGCTTCTAATTCATGTTGTATTCAATCAGTCGCAAATTATCATCCAAATTTAGTTAGGCTACATGAAGATGGGACCTCTGGTTTTCCCAACGATCGCGGGCTGAAAACAGGTCGAAGCAAGGAAGGTTGCATGAGGAAAGGCTTCTGGTCTAACTCTGGTAAAAAGCCCACTCTAATCTAAACTGGCAATGGCAGACTCCATCACACAATCCCAAAAAAGAGGTTAATTCTAAGCTGTTCTATCCCAATCTGAAGCTTGTAGATCTATCCCAATGGTGGCATTCTACAGAACTTAATCATATGACCGAAGGGCAAGGTATCAGCTACAAGTGATGAGAATACTAGACAAAAATTGTTAAGCCAAATGCATCTAGTAAGGACCTATAAGATTAAATCAGAATCCAAGCAAGGATGCCAGTTCCACAGGTGGTGAAAATGGTAGTACTACGTTATGCTAGTGGTACATCCTGAGGATTGGTAATAACAGTGACTGGAATACTGGGGTTAATCTCTATAATAATATTCCATAATGTGCCTTATCCACGATGGATGCAGTCGCAACAGAACCAAGTAGGAAGGTAGTTTAAAACTAGTGATAGGATTTCCACCCCTATGTAAGTTCCACCTGGCATGTGGATCATCTACTTGATGTTTAAAATTTTATATAGCTGGGTATATCATAATTGGTCTAGGAGAAAATCAAGAGTACTGGAAACGGTGATCATCAGATAGCATTAATTTGCATTTAAGATAGCAATAGTCTACTTTGTAAAGATGTTTAATGTACTGACTACAAACAAATGTTTAATAAATGTTGCGTATCTAATGCCCTTAGCCAATTAAAAAAAAAAAAAGTAACAAAAAAAACCAATTTACTATTGTAATTTTTAAAAAATTATTATTATAAATTTTATCTAATTAATAAATAAAATAATTTTATATAAATATATTTAGAATGTTAAAAAATAATTTTTTTTTTTTTTTTAAAAATTGCAAATAAGCATTAAATGTGAGACTTTTATTAAACGAGAGTTTATAGCCGTTACATTAAAGATCTTTACAAAAAAAGTAATTTAATCCTAGCCTATTGCAATTTTTTCTATTAGCACTTAACTTGCACCAAGTAGGTGGGTCTATACTAGTAGTATTGAATGGCTAATGCCTATTTAAAACGATAATACAATTGTGGGTGTAAATATATTTTTATCTGTTAAATTGTTGTTTGATACTAATGTACTAAGTATTTTATAAAATATGGAACTGTTGTTTTTAGTATTGAAATCACATTTCGTGGCTGTGGTTTTTTTCTATTTTATTCCTGATGTTGATGATATAGTGGCTATAGCTGAATGTTCCTTCCAAACTTTGTATAGGATCTTAAGTGCTTTGTTTGAGATTGCCACCTTGTTATTTTGTATTTTATCCAGAAGAGGTTGAAGATTGCCAAGTGTGAGATTAATTATGTCAGGTATTGTTATTGTTGTAAAAGTCGGTAAAGATAATTTTCCATTGCCAGGTGTTTAAGTAGTATTCTTGTTAATTAGATCTATAAGTTTGTCTCTCTTTTTTGTAATGGTAGATAAGGTGTATACACAAAGAAAAATAGGTGGTTGGTCTTCTGAAAATGCTTCACACCAAGGGCAGAGATCACTGTCATATACATCAAGATACCTTTTGTGAAGTTTGGTTCTTGTAGGAAGTTGATTGGCAATTAGTTTGGTTCTGAAAATTGTGAGACTTCTGTATTTTAGTTGGTCATTTTTCTTTAGTTTTTTGTTGGCTTTGCAGATTAGTTCTAGTGCTGACATTGAGGGGGCTTGTAGGTTGCTGATTGACTTAGTAATATGTCAAAGAAATTAGTATAGAAATTCACAAATTTGATCCACTGTGTAATGCTAATGGCATAATTGTTGTTGATTAGTAGTGAGGTGTCATATATTTCTGGGAACATTTGTGGGACTCCCGTGTCACTTTGGATGTTATATAGGGGCTGATTTTTAAGTTCTTTTTTAGTAATCCATTCCAATGTTATGTTTTTCTTTTTAGTTTCGATGTTAATAAGTCTGATAAATCTGCTGTATGGAATTTTGATCTGGCAATTAGTGTATTCAGATAAATTTAAATTTAGTTTGACTTGAAGTTGACATTGAATAGTAGAATTGGTTGGGGTTTTCTGTACGTTCTTTAGTAGGATGGGCCAAAAGCATAACTGGGAATTGGCATTTAGATTGTAAAGTATATTTGTATCGGGCTTTTGAATAATAATTTTTTCTTTGGTGAAAAAGATAGTGGTTGTTATAGGGGATAATGGACAGGTAGTGGGATTGTTTGATATGACAATGGTTGGCAGGCTAGATGGTACTGGGAAAAGTTGAAACAAGAGTTCGTTAACATTGTTTAAGAGGAGTGGATCATTGTTGCGTATTGTTGTTCATGTTGATTTAGTATCTGTTATATTCTTTTCTATGATGTATGGTTGGAGATTGCACATGCACAATGTAATTTTTTTGTTGGGTAGAATTTGGTAATGTTGTCCTTTAACTATCTGCTGCTGAGTCACATTTATCCTGACTTTGATTAAATCTATCACTCCATAGTTGAGGAAGGCTCAGAAGTGAGGTTTTGGATTGAGTACTGAAAGTGAGCTTCCTAGAATCCCATGGTTTATTGATGGAATATTCTTGAACCATTTTGGTGCTAGACCAGTCTGTATGTGTTCTCTATGTGTGTGGAGTTCATTTCATAATAGTTTGTTGTGACTGTTGTATATGTGTATGTCTTTGATAGTTCTGATGTTTGTGTAGTATAAAGAGAGAGCATTTGCTTTGGTGATTCTTGTTGTTAGTTCTATTGAAAGGATGTATTCAGGGTTTTCAAATAGGCATGGGTATGGGCAGATATTGATTTGATATTTTTTTGCTATTTGTGCAGTAAGAGTTAGCCAGCAGTCTTTGAAATAGTATGGATTGCAGATAGAATATGTCCAGATGGCATGTGATGCTTGCAGAGATTTAATTTCTTCAATAAAGAAGTTACGGGTTTTTCTATTGCAAGTTTTGTAGTTAAGAGTTTGATTACTGTTATGTGCATCCTGTCCTGGAGTTTCATAATGTCCAATCCAGCCTGTGAATGCAGAATTTTATTCGAGATTGTCTTTTCTATGCCAAGTTTACTTTTGATAACCATGTTGAATTTTGTTTGCAGAGCTCTTGTATCATTATCATTGAGGATTAATACTTAAGTGGTGTACTCAATTTGTGCTGGAATTATCCAGTGGAAGGCCTGTCTTGTAATTAAACCATTTCATCCTTTTTGATTAGCAATTGCTTTGGTGAAGTTTGAAATCTTCTCTTTGAGATAGGTTTTTGTTACAACAGATGATGATTTTCCAGAAAGATAAATTCCGAAGTATCTGATGGACTCATTATATGGTTTGGGTGTAACTGGTGTGTCTTCAACTATGAGTGTTTGCTTCCTCTGGTCGTTTCTAGGTTTTGGGTTTGTAATAAGTTCTGTTTTGCTTTTGTTGCATTTGATTAAGTTCAAGATTAGAAAGGAACAAAAAGTATTAGTGGTACTTTGTAAGGTACTCATGTTTTTGCTAATAATTGCAACATCATCCATATACACTAAAATAGTTAAGCTGTTAGTGGGATTTTTGATGACTGCGCAGACCATTGGGTCATAGAAGATGGTCCACAGCAGTGGTACAAGAGTTTCTCCTTGATCAATTCCCTTGTTGACTTTGAGTGGGTCTGTGAGTTTATAATATGTGATAATTTTGAGTTCCCTTTTCTAAGCAGATCAAAGATTAATTGGATGATTTGGTTTGTGATTTTTATTTTTCTCATAGCTAGTTCTAGGCTGGTGAGATTTATTGAGTCAAATGCTTTGGATATATCGAATTATGCCACCCAAATTTCTTTATTAAGATTGTTTGCTGTCTCAATTTCTGAGAGAGCAATTGAGATTGGTTCCATTGTACTTTGGTTTTTCAGTCTGGTGAAATTATATCCTAATAGGATGTTATGCTTTGAGATGATGGTTAATAGCCTGTTGTTAAGTATTTTTATAAATATTTTTCTACTCGTCTCTAGAAGAGAGATGGGACATGTGTCAGCCAGTTCATATGACCAGATAATTTTTTTGGGTAATAAGGTAATTGCGGACTGTTTTCAGAATTTCAGAATTAGGTTGTTCGATAATGCTCTATTGAAAAGATTTCTGAGTTTTTGTTTTGTAGTTGGTCCAATATTGATTCAGGCTTTATATGGAATATGTGTCAGGCCTGGGGCTTTTTGGTTCAGAAGGTCTAAAAGTGCTTGGTTGATCTCTTCTGTTGTGATTTCTTTGTAAATACTTTCGAATGCTTTGTTTGATAGATCTTTTTTGGGTAAATACTCTTGTTGCCATTCATTATTTAAGACAAATTGACTTGCTGTTAAGGTATTTTTGAAGTGATTAGTAATGATATCTATAATTTGTCTAGATCATCTTGAAGTTGACCTTCGTCTGATAAAATTGAAAGATCCAATGCTGGCTTGAAATTCCCCAAGGCCTTCTTGAGTATGTTTTTGGGCTTGGATCAGAATCTGGTATAGTTTTCTTAAATGTTCTTTTGAAGTTCGTCAAGTACAATTTCATTGGCCTTGGTAACTTTTTCTTTTAAAAGAATTTTGAATGTTTTCCTAAGGGAGATGAGTGATGATGGTTTGTTAGATAGGGCTTTGTGTATGCTGGCTGCAAGTGGATGAAATTTGTTAGGCTTTCTGTTTATTATTACTGAATTGATAGCTTTTTTGAGAGATTTGATCGCATTCTTATAGTGTTTTAGAGGATTCAGCTTTTTCGTTGCAATGGTTTGGTTCCTTATCAGTATATTGTTATTCATCGCATTTTTGATAATTGTGTTTAGTAACTCTCAGGATGGGTTGGTCATAGCAATACAGTGTAGTTCTACTTCTTCTTTCATTACTTGTATCTGTTCCTTGCTTGCTTTTTGAAATTGATAGGTTTTCGTTGAGAATGATATTCTGCTTGGCTTGTATTCGAACCAATCTAGTATTATATCTATTTGTTTGTGATCTGTTGGTATGGCTTGTTGTTCTGAGACCTTGTAGCAGAGAATTTTACTGGCAAGATTTCTGGTAATCCAAATTTGATCGATTCTTGATACACTAGTAGGGGTTATATGTGTATAGGAATGTTCTTTGTTTATGGCCCTTGCAACATCCACAAAGTTGGTGAGATATTTGTATATGTTTCTTTTTAAGAAAGGGGAATGTGCATTTATTGAAGGAGCTGTTTTGGGGTAGGAGTTGAAATTCCCTGCAATTATAATGTGTTTCTTGTGATGCTATTGGATAAAACTTCTCAAAGATGATATAGCTATTTTCTTGCTGTTCTCTCATGTGGTAGGTAACAGGCTATTATCATAATGTCGACTTTGGGCTTGAACTTAAAATGTGCTGCACACCAGTACTCATTTACTGAGAAAGTTTTGAATATGTATGTGGTTATCGCTCTGGTTGTGATGATACAGGCGCCGTTGGTTGTTAAGTTGCTTGGACAACTTGAGATAATTATATTCTTGTTAGATGTTCTTGATAGAAGATTAAGTATAGAGGCTTTTGTTTCTATAGTATATAGAATGCTTCTTTCAGTCTTGATTGCTTTAGTAAGTGCATTGAGTTTTCCTCTTTGTGTAAGACCTCTGACATTGAGTGTAGTGATATTGATGAGATTTTTAAGGGAAGTGTATGTGTTATTTAAGGAATGTTGAGAGTTGGGCTGGATTGTATCTGTCATTAAATCAAATTGGGGAAAAGAGCTAGTGCTGGCTCGGGTGACACGGGTTCGATTATATATTCAGGTGGGAGTTTTTCGAAATGGAAATAGTTACTAAGAGTTTTAATGTTGTTATTTAGGTGTGAGTTATTAGTGAATGAAAGGGATAAGTTGATATTGTTGTCTTTCAAGACTTTGTTAGCTTCTGCAATATTTGGCAAATCAGGTAAGAAGAGTGTGATCCAGTTTCTAGGAATCTCTCTCAAGTATTTGTTTTTGATCTTTGTGATTGTTTGTTTGAATTTTGGGGAATCTCTATTCAGTTGCTCTTTGGTGATATCAAGTTCTGTTTTGATTGTTGTAAAATCCTCTGGTAACTTGGGCTTGTTTGATTGAATAAGATTGTCCTTGATCCATTCTGGACCTAGAGGAAGTTTTACGTAAAATTTATTTTTTAAGTCTTCAATAAGGTTATCTGCCTCCTCTTGTGTGGTGACTGGAAGAAGAATAAAGTTGTTTTTGCTATACCAGTGTGAAGGGAGGAGTGGCCTCTTTACTCTGATATAATCTAGGGGAAGACATTTAACTGCATAATTATTTTCTCTTAGAAGCTAAACTCCTTTCTTAAAGTCTTCTATGGTATTGATCACTGGGAAGTGTTTGGCTAGGTAAGGTGGCAGGTCTTTGTATAAAGGGGAAAGATGTAACTTTGGTGGAGAAAGGTCAAAGTAAAATTCTGATAGTTTGTTAGGAACATAGTAGTGTTCTCTGAGTTTATCCACTCAAAATTTGAGGTCTGCAAGTTCATATCTTTCTACCAAGGGGAACCAGTTAGTGAATTCTGATGAGAGATCTTCAGGTTTGTCAGGTAGGTCAGGTTTTTTGACAAAGTATGAAGTGGGTAGAGTGTCAAAGTTATAGAAAGCCCTGAGGCTGCCTGCGACCTCACTTGTATCATTTCTTGAAGTAATCAGAATACTCTTAGGAATTCTGATTTTGATTGAGATTGGAATGTCCTTGGGGTCATCTGGTAATGCTGGAAAGTCTCTTTGGATATGCTTTTTGCACATTTCGTAAAGTTCCTGATAATCTATTTTTTGAAGGGAAAAATCAAGAAAAAAATTAAAACCGTATTCTAAAAGTTGGGCTACTTGCCAATATTTGAGGAGTGTGAGGTCAGTTGATCTGAAATAAGCAACGAAGAGTGCTTTGTTGATGATTTTTTTAATCTTGTTTTTATTGGTTTGGGTGATATATCCCAGGTTATTAGCCTAACAGTAGTTAGTATGGAACTGTTTTTCAAGCTTTTTATTTTTGGTGTTGCCCCTTAATTAGTTTGTCTTTCGCGAATGTTTTGAAAAAGTCACAATCCCTGTGTTTAATTTTGAAGAATATTCCTTTGAGAGAAATTCTTGGAGTGCCTGGTACTTTGCTTTTAATTTTAAGGAAGAGGTTGACAATTGATTTGGCATTTCTGTTACAATTGTTGATTTTCTCGCATAGTTCTAGAATTTTTTCTTGTTTATTGAGTTGGGTAGTACTTCTGATATTAGGAGAGTTAATGTTGTTGTTGTTTTGTGATGCTTCTAACACTTTGTTAGTTTCATCAACCCAGAAAATGGGAAGGGATTCCAGGGTTTCCACTAATTGGGTTGGAGAGGGGTGTTCATCAATTTCCATGTTTGTTGTAGCTGATTGTCCTGGTTTTTGTAATTGGTGGTGGCTAGGCATACTATGACCTTGAATGGTATGTTGTACTGTGAGATTTTCATTTGGTATTGTGCTGGTATTAGATTGATCGTTGCTATGCTCAGGGGACGTTGCATGAGGGCTGGACTGATTGGCATTGTGCTCAGGAGACACTGCATAAGGGCTGAACTGATTGGCATTGTGCTCAGGGGATGCTGCATAAGGGCTGGACTAATTAGCATTGTGCTCAGGGATACTTGCATGTATTGTTTCATCTTTACAATCAAGCTGTATACTATTGTCATTGATCCTTTCTCTACTTAAGGCAGGGGTGTTTGGAGGGGGTATAGGCATTTTGATTTTTTGCTCCAAGGAGAATGTTTTGATTGCTTTGTCAATATTGATATCAATTTTGTTCCAAGAGATATGAAGTCTGTAAGTGAATTTCTGTTTGATTAGTTTCTTCATAATTCCTGCTTTGTTATTGTCAAATAAGCTAAAGGTATGTTGGTATTCAAAGAAGGAATTCATTATTTCCAAGGGCATAGGATTTAAAATATTGGTTTTGATTTCAGTGTAGTGGTTTTCCAGTCTTTTTTTGTGTACTTCAAAGGAGACTGAGATTACTTTAAGGACTTCGTGACTATTTTCTTGTAGGCGTACTGGTGTTAGTCATGTTTTGGGAGGGTTTTCGAATTTCGGAAGATGGGTGTTGATAATAGGATTAGTAGTGTATACAATATTGGTATTGTTATTTTTGTGAAAGATTACTGCTAGGCATTTGTCAACGTCAGTGATAAGAACATCAAGTAAGGTGTGGGTTGGTTTGATAGGTTGACCCTTGGAGGATGAGAAAGACCCTCCAGGGTTCTTTACGGTTTTTTTGAAGAAAAAATTTTAATTGCCTTTTTTGGTAGTTTTATTCAGACGCGGATTTGTTTGGGAAAGAGTTTTTTTTTCTAAAAAAAATTTTTTTTTTAATTTTAAATATATTTTTTATTATAAAAATATTTGAAATTTAAATAGAATTAAAATTTTTAACTAATTTTCCGAACAGTTTTTTATTATAAAACCTATATAAAAAAATTGAGAATTGATTTTTTTTCAACTTTTATTGTATTTAAAGATAAAATAAAAAAATTATTATTATTATATTTTATATATGACTTATTACAAACTTATTGATAAGACATTAAAAATTTTATTTATAAAGTTTTATATAATTTAATTAATTAGTTATTGAATTATAAGTAAATACAGTATATGATTCTGATTTTTTTTGCACCATATTGTATATAAATATATATATATTAAATCAACAAATATATGTATATAATCTAGTATTTATAAGAGCAATAGATAATTTGGTTTATTTTTTTTTTTGCTACAGATAAATATAAAATGCCAGACTTTATTTACTAAATAATTAATACTGTTATTATATTAAATATCTATTTAAGTTAATATTAATCTATTGTATATAAAACTTTTAATGTTACATTATACTACAAAAGTGATTTCATATCAAAAATGGTCTATTAATAACTTATACTATATATAAACAGCTAAGTTAAGACAAGTGAAAATATTTTTTTTAATAATATAGAAATTTTTAAAAATTTGGTCTTGATTTAATAAATTTTTAATATATCTTTATGTAATGTTGTTGTTGTTATTGTTTCTAACAAATTAATATAGGTTTGATTTTTGTTAGATTAAAGTATTAGAATTGGATTGGCTATTGAAATTGTGTAGATTATTTGAAGAGTTAAACTGGTTTTGGTTTTTGATTTTGAGAAAATTTTTAATATTATTGAGATGGCACAATAAAGCATATTATTTTGAAGTTGTTTGAAAAAATTTGATTAAAACAAATAGAAAAATCTAAAACTTTACTTGAATGTACTTTTAAAAAAAAAATTGGTGATGTTAAGGAAAATAAGAAGAATAATTATTATGATAGTAACAAAGAATGAGGTGTATAAAAACAAAATTAAGAAGAAGAACTACTATGAGCCTTTTCTTATACAACCAAAGAATAAACAAGACTCCTAAACTTGCTTGACCTTTAACCAGAAATTCTATTTTAATATAACAGTGGTTCTTAAAATCCTTAAATTCTTGAGTTTATAATATCAATGACATATTGAAAAAAGAAAAAAATATACTTCTTTCAAGAAAATTATTATAAAAAAAATTTTTCAAGAAATTAACAATAAATGAGTAAGATAATTTAATTTATATAATTTCAAGATTTAATAAAAGTAATAAATAATTATTAGATAATTATTTTTTTTTTAATATTAAAGTAAAGTATTACTCATGATCTTTATTAATAAAGTAAAAATTTAACTTATTATATGATTAATATGAGATATAAATTATATCACTATAGATATTAGCCTACCACTTATTAAACAAATATATCATCTGAAAAACTCTCAGACAAGGAAAACCTAAGAAACTATTTGTTATGAAAAATAAAAATAAAAATAAAAAAACATTTCAGGAAAGATCACCAATATTATAAGATTTGAATAGGATGAGAAAAGAAAAAAATTGTTAAAACTTTTGTTAGATGTGGTTTCTGAACATAGTTGTTTTGGTTCAATCAGATGTCAACACCATACAAGCCACATATAACTCGATGGATTTGGTTATGTAATGTTTTAGCTTTTTGACTATGTGATGGGTTGATTTTAAGTTTATATTTTGTTGTGAAATGGAGTTGTATAGTATTTCTTGATATGGGTTTGTTTTGATAATACTACCAGAACCCATGCAGGACACTGATCTCACACTCTCCCAATCTGATAGATTGTTATGTCATTTTGATTTTTTTGAAAGTTGTACGAGTGTTAATTGATGTATTGAATATGGTATATCTTTTGATGAGGTAAACTGGATATGGTTTTTGATAAGAGAAAAATTATATGAAAACTATAGAAACTGTGCAGAAAACAAAAAACTCTAAAAAAAATGAAATGTTGTCTTTTGAAATAGTTTTTGAGAATGTTTAAGAAGAGAGAGTATTATTTGTGTTTTGAATGTGTTTTGTATAAAAATGAGTAAAAAGGTTTTTTTTTAACTTGAAGGTTGCTTATATAGGTTTCACTTGGTAAAACAAAGAGTTTATTTGAAAAGGTTTTTGTCCTTTCAAAACATCCACCTCTCTATGGAGAGTTAATTGACTCCTTGCACCCTGCAGTAAGCAAAGATGAACTTCTTTCTTAGTGAAAGGTTCTTGCTAACTGTTTACTATCTGCCATTCATGTCATTATCAAAAAAGGAAAATTTTTACTAATTGAAGTATTGTGAAAAAGAATTTTTTTTTATTAGATAATTATTTTATTTTAATATAATTATTATTACTTTAAAGATTTTTAAATTTTTTTGAAATAAAAATTTATAGAGTTTTTTATTATTAAAATTTTTATATTAAAAATTTTTAAAAACTTTTAAAGATTTTTTCTGAATTTTTTATTACACCAGAATCTCTAAATGATAATTAGCTCAAAATTTGGACTGGTTAATCTATATATAATAAAAAATATAAAAACAAGTTATATAAAATTTACATATTTTAATACAACCTTTGCAAAAAATTTTTTAATTTTTTTTTCTTCTCTATCTAAACATCAATACTACATTTTATTTCATGCAACTTATATTTGATGATATAATTGGTGATGGTAGAAAAAACAAGATAATAAAATATATATTTTAATAAAAAAAGTAGTTTGATACATTTTCTTTCTCCTTTTGAACTAGTTTTATTTCTTTTTAAGATTAAAAGAAGATCTTATTCCAATTTAGTAATAAGTTAGCTTTACTATTTATTATCTTGAAAATGGTTAAAGAAAGGGATTTTGAAACTATTCACTGGTTAAATAAAATTATAAATTTTTGAAAAATTAATTGAAAGAAAAATCATTAATTGAAATATTAACTTTTTTTAAATATTAGAAGTTTTTGAATATAAAGTTTCAAGAAATATTTTTTTGAAAGTATTCTTAAATATTCTTGATTAACAATGAAATTGTAAAAATTAAGTGGTTTTCCAGTTACAAGTAATTAAATTAAATAGTAGTTAAGAAATATTTTTGTTTTATCAATATAAATATATTTTTTTTTTTTACTTTTAATTTCTTAAAAAATAAAAATTTTTTATTTTCATAAGATCACAATAGTAATGTAAAGGTAACAGTTCTAAATAAGGACTGACTGTGATGTTTTAGATTAATAAAAATACTAAAATAAAATTGATATTCTTCACTATCATATCTAGAGACTTTAAGCTTATAATGGATATACTGCATAGCAATATAATAGTTTAGCATTATTATAGTATTTTAATACAAATATATAATTATTTTCTAACAAATAAAATTAATAAATTAATAGATATGTAATCTGATTTGAAATAATAATAATAATAATAAAAATAGATTAAAATTAATTTATATGATATGTAAAAAAAATTTTTTTTTTTAATCCCGCAATCAGGTTGGTGTCATTTATTTATTTAATCATAAAGAATTATTACAAGTTGAGAATCCATGAAAGTATAAATTTCCCGACCCAACTTACCTGTCTTTAACCGAAGCCTCTAGATGCGATTTATAAGGTAATAATGTTGTTTCCCTAGTGAATGGAATTAAGATTCCAGATTTCCAGCAGGATCAAAACCTGCTGATCACCTCTGCAGTCATGACCATAAATCCAAATTGTGTCACTTCTCTCTTATAGTAACTACACAAGGGGAAAAAGGAATAAAAAAGGAATTTTTTAAACAAAAGAAAAAAAAAAAAAGCTATCGTCTATTC
>CAJVPV010000399.1:0-22661 GCA_910591835.1 Acaulospora morrowiae | reverse complement strand
TCATCATTTCTTTGATCTCGGGGAGTTGTTTTTCAATGATTTTGATGAAAAAATCAGTATCCATGTTACCAGTGAAACAATAAAGACTTGTTTTTTCACAGATCAAAAATCCACCCCACGAATGACTTTTTTGCCTGTTTTTAGGAACACTCAACATCAGTCTAGAATGCTTATACCACTGTGTGATCATGTTCCGGAACAGTTGGAATGATGTTTCGTCCAAAAATAAAGTCTGGAACCAGTCATCATGAAGGTGGTTTTTAGCCCATTCTATTCTGTTCTTTTTTTGCTTAAGTGTTAGCATTGGGACTGCAAGTAGAAGAGAATTTTTGTAACCGTGCTTAATAAGATATCTCCAAACTGTATGCCTAGAAACCGTAATACCCTGTTCTGAAAGTTTGCGAACTATACAAACCATAAAAGCCATTGGATTATGCTGAATGTACTGACCTATGACCCTCGAAATATGGTTATTAATTTTATTTGGTCTTCCTGCACCTGGTTTTTGTCCCAAATTGCTTACCTTTGTTAACCTTTTAAGGTTGTAGTATACTGTAGAGTGACTAATGCTAGTTCTCTGTTGAATTTCCCACATACTCTATACACTATTGTTCCATAAGTGTAAAATTGCCTCATGTTATTGTTTCTTTGCCAATCATTGCATTCTAAGATCTATTTCTCCCAATAGGTTCTATATAATTGATATTGAAACGCTACATACTTTTTCTATACAGCACAAAGTTTGTTTATGCAAGTTGAGTCTTATATGTAATTGTGGCAAAGCCACAGCACATGATCAAAGTCACATGTGAGGTGTCCAAAAAATTATGATCATCACTGTATATGTAAACATCATTATAAGGAATAAATATCCAGCTAGACAATTATCACTTGTGCATTTTAAAAAAATAAAAAATAAAAAATTTACAATTTTAAAATCAATATAAATGATTATTTCTAAAATTATACATTTTATATTTATTAAATTGATATTATATAATAAAATTAAATAATAATTTTCTAGAATATATAGTAATTATATATTTAAAAATTATTTTTGTAATTTCATATTTAATAACTATACATGTTAATCAAAAGTTTAAAACTAACTAATAAAATTTAAATTATTATAATTAAATTATTATTTATAATATAATAATATAATAAATTTTTTATTAAAAGTATATATACTATATATATATTTAATAAATTATTTAAATTTTTCTTGATAGCAATTGCAAGTCAATCATATATGCTTGGCAGTTAATAAAGCTGGCATATAATATTATGAATAGTATCTTCTTCATAACTAACTTTTCTAATTGGGTCGAAGTTTTAACTGAAATCTTAGTTTGTTTATACAAATTAATTTGAATACTTTATTGTACTATAGCAAACACCTTACTTTTTATTGGTATTAAATGAAACAATAATTTTCATGGTAACATATCAAAACAAATCACTAAAGACTAAACCAAAACTAAATCATCCAGTAACAACTTTATGTTAACATCAACTATTATAGATGTATCTACTACTATAGTTAACTTATATATTCAAAGTGAATTTAACTTTATTAAATGCATTTTCAAATTAATCACAAATCTGTCTAACTTCCTTTCACTCAATGTTAAATAGATAATTATAGCTGTTTGAAGCTGCTTGATGAGATATATTGTTTTAAAATTTCTTTTCAATATTAGTCTAGTAGTTACTATAGGCAAGCTAGTATTTAACTTATTGTACTAATACATATAAAAGATATTGTTTTTTTTATAATATATATTTATTATTATACAAATAAATAAAAAAATAATATTTACAGTACTCCCAGGTCTTCAAATACATGTCCCTAGTTCAATACCCATAGGAGGCAAATGCAAAAATTTTATCTGTATACAGGTTTATCAGTTTTTCTACATATAGAGTATCCAAACATCTGAATCTTGACCAAATTCAGTTAGGTTGTATGAATATAGGACCTCTGGTCTTTCTGACAATCGTGGACTGAAAACAGGTCAAAACAGGAAAGGTTACATAATGAAAGGCTTATGGTCTAACTCCTATAAAAAAAAAAAAGCCCACAAACTCCACTGGCATGACAAACTTTGTAACACAAGAATCTCCTAACTTGAGACTATTCCAATCTGGCACTTGCTTAAAAGAAGATTGGACTATTCGTTGTATAAACGAAAGCTACAGATGGTGACAACAAGTATAATATCTTCTTTAAGGCCCCAAGTGAAGAGTATTGAACAGATTATCTAAATGTTCTAATCAATCCTGAAAGGTATACACTTTCAATGACAACTGTTAGGCTCTAGATTCGGTTAGATAGTTTATAAATTAATAGTAATATTTCTATCTCTTAAAGATCACACCTGAATATGTGGGCCCACCCCTGTGGTGGTAAACTTGTATAACTGGATAAGGCTATAGGTGAAGGGGCAGATTAACTTAAATGGATCTTGTAGTCATGTAATTGGATATAAATTACTTAATAAAAGATCATATGCTACTAGCATCTTTACACCCGAAAAAAAAAAATGATGTTAATTTATAAAAAAATTAAAAAAATAAGTTTAAAGTTTTTTATAAATATTTAATATTTAGTCAAATACAATTGTATATCTTTATTATAACTTTTACTGTATTTGATTTTTTATATTAAATATTAAATATACTTAAAATTTATAACTAATATTCTTTTATAAAAGTTATTAATTTTTTGAAATTTTTTTGATTGACTTTTTTTTACTCTTTTATATTATTTAAATTTATATTATAAATATTTAATTATAATAAAAAAAATATTATTTTTTTTATAAAGGTTTATATTTATATACTAATATAAATTCTTATATTATCTTGTTTAAAAAATATTTATTATTGTTTTTTTTTAAATTTTTTAAAATTAATATTAGATAATAGTTAACAATGTTCTTTATATAACTTTAATTATTAAAATAATTATTAATTTTAATTAAAGAATTTAACTCAAATAAAAAAAAAAAGTAATTTTATAATATAATTCTTTATTATTATATTTTATAATAAAAACAATACAAGTAGAATTATATATATATTTTAGAAACCTTTATACAGTATATGGATTTTTAAATATATAAACCTTGATTTATTACTTTATCTTACTTTTTTCTGATCATTAACTGTTTCCAAATATCTTTTACATGTCTAATTAAATTAAATTTTCCTATTAATTTTACTAATAAAAAATTTTCTAAGAACTATTTAATTATAATATTTTATTTTATATAGAATAATGATTATTGTTTTAAAATAATGCTTGTTATAGTATTTCATTTTTTTTTGAGTATCTGTTTTTTCAGACAACAAAAATAATATAATATTATGAATTGTAATCTTACTATTTTCAATTTTTTTTACAATTGCTCTCTTGGATAGCTAGTTTCATGAAAACTGATAATTCTTCCATGCTCGAAATTTATTAACTCTTTTTTTAACCATTTCAAAGAAATGGTAAGATGACATGACTACTAATGTTTATTCTGGTGATACAAACTTAATTTTATGTGTATATTCCGTACGTGATTCCAAAAAAGTTAACGATCAGGAAAATTTTTTTAGCGAAATTGATGCATTTTCGACAACATTATTTTAAACATTAAGACTACGAATTACACATTGGGTCAAATGCCGTTATAAAAGAACATTTGTATTCACATATATACATCATTTAAGTTATGCTATTATACATTTAAAATCCGAAGTTCCTCCATGCTATAAATCCGAAAAAAATAAATTTCATTGCATAAGTTCACTATCCGTAAATATCAAATCGGACTTCGTTTTCCTTCGTTCCATATCATTCAACGTATAGTTAAACTATGATGTTTCATTATTACTATCAAGGTTTAAAGATTTGTTACGATATTGGCTGATATCTTTTGGGTGGATACAAAGATGTTGGTGAGGATGGTGGTTGAGTTTCGGAACGAGTTAGTAATGGAATTTTTGGAAAATTGCTACGCCCAATCAACGATCCTTTTATGCTTCTAATCTCATTTTTAACTTGCTCCACGTCCTCATTAGCAGTCGACAAGCTTGTAAATGTAAACACGTTTGTCGAGAGATAAGTTGTTAATGATGTTAACGAATGTTGCAAATCCTCCATTGCTTCACTTTTTAATAAATTTTGTTGGTGCAAGTATATTTGTTCGCTTAAGTTTGACAAATCTGTTGAAAGTGGTGCTAACAAAGACGGTGGTTCGTTCACTTTACTCTCTAAAGTTGTCAAGTCGTTATCTTCGTCGTCATCTAACTCGTTTATCTTATTTAAACGCGATGACCCGATAGAATCCTTTTTTGATAATGTCACGAATGATGATAGCTTTTCGTTGAACTTTCTAAGGAGAGAAAGTTGATGAGAATAAAGTTGCTGTTTCGCACAAATGACTGCGGTCACCATTGGACCAAGCAATTTCTAAAAGGGAAATAGAATGGAAAATAAATATTAACTGAATCGACCCTGTAAATTCATAAAGAATTATAAAATCACCTTGATCGCTATTATCATAAGGGCGCTAAAAGAACCAGTAATAAGTAACATATAAGCAAGTTTCTTCCACATTGGTGTTCTCGCTACAGTCATCGGAGGAGCATGCATTACTGTGGGAACATGTAGCGGATAGGTTCGTGGAGGAACTGCTGGTGGTGCACTCTTTTGACGTTTCGAAAAATTGGCAATATTTGAATTACTGTTGCTTTTAATTTAGAACATACAATAACAGTTATTTACCAATGTGCCTGCTCGTTCCTTGGCAATATCAATTTCTTCCCTTGTCAATCCTTTGTTTAGCAAAAATTGAATTTTCTTCTCTTCGTCTGCACTAATAGCGGAAGGGCTGGAAAGAAAATTGACTGCCTTTGATATTAAATCTTCTCTGGATTCAACAACGGTACTTTTTGGTGTCAATTCAACAGCTTGTTGACGAGCCTCCTTTTGTCTACGAATTAGCTCCTGCTTTTTTTTTTCTCTTTCTTCAGGGGTCATTTTCGGTCGTTCCAACATAGCGCGAAACCTATCTTCAATCTCCGTTGTATTCTTTTCAACCTCTGGTATTACTTGCGTTGGTGGCGGGCTAGCCTCTTCGTTATTTGAGGATTGAACACCTTTATTATCAGCATCATTCTGGAAAGGCACACTATCTACTTCCTTCGACTCTGCCATTTTCCAATGTGGGAAAATTACATTTTAACATTTTCTCAACTTTTATATCTGATGTTGTATGTCGTTCTATCATGTGATCGGTTTCTAAAAAAGGATGTGGAAAATCCGTATTTATGCATAATTAATTTCGGTTTCGATTTATCGCATTTCTTATTTAAAAAACGATGGATCCTCTCCTTTTCACCGCACCCGCCCGCATTCGCATACTTCTCGTTCCCGTTCATCCAATTAAAGCCACAACTTTCCGTCAAAAAGTTGAATTGGTCAAGAAATTCACCGTCGTCAAACTTGGAGATGTTACCCCGGATATGCGTGGTGTTCATTGTAAGTGTAATGTTCAATTTTTTCGGGTGAAGGGTTCTTTAAAATCGATCGGTTGAAGAGAACATTGAAAGAACCTATAAGGTGTCAATAAATGAACATTTCAAATTATGAACGTCTTGGTTATGCAATTGCAAAGAATCATGAGAAATACATTTTCGAAATTCTTTGTGGATTGTTTAAAAGTTGCTTCTACTCAAAAAAATTTCTCCTTTTAATGGTTAATTGATAACAATGTATCAAAAATACAACAAAACAAATCATTGCAGCCATGTTCAGCTCACAGCTCTTTCATGAAGGTCAGCTGCTCTTTAACTTTGTAACTTCTTATGAATCGGAGCACTCTTATCTCGAGGAGTTTCAAATGCATCGTAGGATATTTGGGGTATGTGGTTGTATGAGTTCATTTTAGGATTGGTGTTACATCCGTCGCTTACGCTATCTCCTTTTTTAAAATTGAAATCGCATCGTTTATACACCAGGTTATTGGAATCATGGATTGTGGAGAGTGGACGAACTTGACCGATGGCTATAAAAAATTTACGGACATATTAAAAAACGTATGTGGAAATTGCTGATCAAATCCAATTGACTATTTAAAAAAAATTTTTTTTTCTTCCTATTGAAATTTACGTTAATTCTGCAACACGATGGGTAATTAATATGTCATTACTGTAAGTACCCAACAGCCGTTTCCAACCGTTGCTTCGCGTTCGATCCATCAGAAAATCAACCCGATGACACAAAAGGCTTGATAATGATTCCAAACGTTGGAAATATGGAATTCTATATTAGCACCATGATTTCGGATTATGCCAATAACATCCTCACGGAGTTTGGAAATCTGGTTAGTGGTCAATATTTAACTTTGTGTATTTCCTAATTACATTATTAGTAGGGTGACAATTACGAGGTATCTCTTTTTATTTAATTGATAGGCAGCGAAAATCGAAAAGAAGTCAATAATATATTCACCAAAGATTCCAACATCAACTTCATCTGCTTTTAACGGAATAATGCAAAATGGCACACCAGTACTTCCCTCACTTACACCTCCATCTCAAGCCATGACCACTGTCGGAATGGGTGGAACAACTGCTGGTGCTAATCCGAAAGATAGTCCCTTTCATGGTCGACAGTTTTCTTCGTCTACAATAGTGAATATCGCAACTCAAGCTGCTAATGTTCCTAGCACTGTATCGGACATCAAGGTAAAGAAGCGAGCTCTCGGAAGAAGTCAAAAGTTAATTGCTGATTTGTACTTGATGGCTGGAAGGTTACCTGATGCCGTATCACAGTAGGTTGACTATTACTAGGTTGTATCATGTAATAATAATACGAGGATATTGTTTAACTTTTTTTTTCGGGCCAACAGTTATTCAATGGCGATTGAAACAACAAGGGCCAATGGAGATTACTTGTGGCACGGCTCCGCTTTGGAGGGTTTGTGTGTGGGATTGATTCTTTCTGCATATCTGCATACCGATGTCGAAGTAGGAACTTATTTACGTACAAGTGTAACATTGAAAACTTCTTGAACACTACGGTGATTTAATTTAATTTGGAATTCCGATAATAATAGTCGCATATTCTTATTCAATCTCCTCCGTCACCGAATCCAAATTCACCACCTGCTCCCGCACCTGAGTCCCCTAAAGCTCTTTGGGCTGACATAACTGATAAATATGTTACCGTAGTCACACTTTACGCGAAAACCACGAGTTCATCTAGTAACCAAGTACCCCCATTAATTTATACAGAGGCGTGTTTAAAGATCGCAAAGATGTTGGCTAGTATTTGGGTTTGCGGAGGATGGGGTGATGATGCACTGAAATTGATTGTTCATGGTGGACTTCCGGAAAAGGGTGCATATGAAAAGTGGGGGTTGAGTCCTGTAAGTAATGTATCTAAAGTTGAGGTCACCCAATGGGCAATGAAAGGTTACGGTCCATATGTTGAGGATATGTCAATCACAGAACAGGTATTATTAAAGCTTGTCTGAAATCTTTAGAAAGATCTTTATATTTTTATTGAAAGAAAACTTGATTATTATTTGTCACCCCAGATTCATATCACCACCACGATCTCGACTATTTTTTCAATAATCAACTTTCGCAGGAAACATGCATTTTTCTTGCGGCAGACAGCATTATTGATAACGCCACTACTTGCCCGACCTCGGTCTGGTTCACAGGCACCGAACAAACCGCTACCTGGAAGTGATGGAGGCCTATTAGAATGCTTGAAGAAGGTGACTGAAGTTTATGGCGTTGGAGATGTCGTAGATAGTGAGGATTTTTCAGTGGTGACTGAAGATGCGAGACCTCTCGCTTTTGGGTGGCCAGATCTTCAAATGGACGTCCTAAAGGATGCCATAATGGTGACTGAAGCATTACCTGGTTGATTTCTATTATTCGCCTAACTGTACATACCTATCATTATTTGTAATGTCTTTCTAAATTTTATAACTTTTTTCTCAGATTACCATTCCATAGTCAAGTATACAACAAGACTTTTGCGAAAATTATTTTTGTATTTGCCGAGGGAAGAACAGCTCCGTCTGTCAAGCTCTTTGCCAAGGGTCGTTAATGCAGGTAAAAAACAAGGATTGGATATGGAGTTCAAGTATTGGGGATTGAATATTGTCCGAGGTATTCAAGTATGTCGGTATGTGTTTTTCATGTGTTATCTTCTGGAATGTATTTAAATTTCTGCGAGATCTAGTTTAATACTAATAATGGTGAATGTAATCTGAAAGGCCTACCTCTCGAAGAATTCCTTATCCTCACCCCGGAAAAGGCATAGAAAATGATACTGAGAAACCGGCTGACCCTTTCCTTTACAAAAGTTTCAATGTAGCCAAAGCTGAAACAATACAGGTACTCAATTAATTGTCCGTGTATCTCTGGAAATTTAAATTCTTTGTACTAACCAAAGATCGATTAAAATTGAAGACATTCTTGGTTGCAAATGAAGCGGCATATTTCTTGGTCACCTTAGCAAATCCGTTTTCATTCGATTTGGACATTCAGAGTATTTCCGTGAGGTTTGCCACTTATCTTCCATCTTGTTGTATCTAATCTTAGGAAATTTGCTGATATCATTTTTCTCACAGTACGGAAGGAGTGGGGTTTGTCCCTAATCCTATGGTAACTGTTATAACCGCTAACACGTCGGTGACACTACGTATATCCGGTACTCCAACAGAACCTGGCCAATTAATTGTTAGAGGTTGTAAGATAAAAGTTCACGGATGTTTGGAACAGGAATTTTGCGTATACTTACCTCCCAATGAGGAAGAAATAAAAAAGAAGGAAAGGGAAGAAGAGTATAGCAAAAGGATTAAAAAATGGTATGTTATTGTATAGAATTATTTTCTTATATTATCCACGATGTTTTGATAAATTAATTTATTTAAAATTCAGTGGATTGGCAGTATTAAATCGGTCGAATGATCGTCGAGGTAATTCGAATAAAGCTCCTTTTTAAACTTCCTTCGTGTCGAGTTCTAACTATGAGTTTGAATCTTATCAATAAGATTTACAATCGGCTGATCAAACAAAGGCCGAACAAAAAGAATATGTTTCTGAATTCCTAAAGGTAACAGTAATTGTCGATCAACCCTTGGTGAAAATTAAATCTACTTCGTTGATGCATGGAGCTGCCATGTTGTTCGAAGGAGAAAGGTACCTTTATAATATATATATATATGTGTGTGTGTTTATGTATTATATATTGAACCTGAATTCAAATCATTAGGACTGAGATGACAATGAAGCTTGAGAATGTAGGAAAAACTCCGGTTGACTATATAAGTCTGTCGTTTCAAGATTCAACAATTGCTGCCGCCCAAGCCTTACTGAAATCATCGGATATTCCGGCTGAAGAAGCCTACGAGATGGAATTATATGCTCACAAGCAACCAGTGTTTTCCTGGGAACAGTCGGAAATTCCTTTCAATATATTACCGGCTGAAGAATGCACTCTTACCATTATTTTATATGGAAAGCGTGGGTGGTAGGTGATTTTGCTTTTAATTACTCGAGAAATTAGTCTTGAATATCGACAATAATGATAGAAATACTTTACAGCGTCAGTGGTACAATACAAATTGACTATGGGTACCTAAAGCGTCCAGATTATAATGACAAGGATGTTTTCTATACCAGACAAGTTTATTATCCTGTCCTTCTGACTGTTCATCAGAACCTAGATCCTGTTTCCATGGATATTTTAAATTTCACTCCGTTAAATATTCCCGATAATCCTATACATATCAATGGGACTAATGATACTATTGATGGTTTTTATCACACTGAATTAATCGAAGATTTGATCAAGCTTGTGAGATGGAATAAGAAAACAAAGGGAGATCATAAGAGTATAATGGAAAACGATTATTGTCTATTAACTTTTGATATAAGGAATGTTTGGCATATTGGTTTTGATGTAACTATTGAGGCCAATGAAGGTACAGGGTGGACTATTAGTGATGTGATTATCATTGGTTCTACTGTAAAAAATATAACAAATTTTACTCTATTATTTGTCCTTCAGGAGAAGAATTTGATCCAATATGTATTACCTCTACCATTCAACCATCTGCAACATCACGGTAAGAATGGTATAAGCATCTGAAAACCAATTCCACATTACAGCGCTCACATTTTCACCTACTTTCCTTCAGAATTCTACTTCCCATCAGAAAAATTTTCCTTTCCGAAAGGGAATACACAGAACCAATTCCTTCATCAAAACAGTTTGTTGTTTCAAAAGAACCTAGGAGATCTCTTGAACAAGAAAACACGCAATTGGCACTATTTTGGTACAGAGAAAATCTATTAAAAAAGGTCAAGGCATATTGGAAATGCGTATCCTTGTGAAATTATTAATTTTTCTACTTCACAATGTAAAAAATATTTTTCATGTTCTTAACTCATAATCTTACTTCAATTGATCAGCCATTAACTAACCAAAAAGGAACAGTTGACATCAGATCATTAAGACTAAACAAGTCCATGCTTAACGTGTTGAAGGTTAATGAGATTTCATTTGGGGTTGAAATTGAAGAGGCGCAAAAGGTGTCAAAGTTATCATGTAATCAGTTCAGGTGTCCAGTGAATAAATTTGTGAAAGTGAATTTTATTATTCACAACAATCAAGGTTTGTTTCACTGTTTCTCTTCGCATGAGTCGAGGATAAAGGAATGACAATGAATTTTTTTTTATTATCATTAGAAAAATCAAGTAAATTATGCATAAGAATTCAGCCAGTGCAAAGTTATACTGATGAAGTAATGGAATGGGATTTATCCAGGAGAATGGTGTGGAATGGATTATTGCAGTCTCCATTACCAAAGGTACATATCATCGTAAAAGCTTTGTATACTTTGATTGGAATTAATCACTATTTGTTTTCCTAATTACAGATTGAGGCAAAATCTTCAATAACATACACATTACCAATGTGCTTCTTTTCAAGAGGGGATTTCAAGTTTTTGTATCACTGTGAAGATGTTTTTACAAGAACAATGTATTTTGATACACAACCATTGTTAATTGAGGTTGTTGATGATTAGTAGCTTTTTCATTTGATATTATGTCCTCGTGGTGGGTATGATTGAAACTTCAGAATGTAATAGGTTAAATGATAAATTAGGTCATTTTGTTGTAAGATATTATAAATTAGTGAGTTATAAAGGTTTTTTTTGTATTTATTCCATCATCTAGAAAGTAATCATTAAGATTCTTATTACATTGAAGTATAGAAATTAGTTGTAATTTTACTTGTGTATCATTTAATTAAATTACCATTTAATAATGTCATTTGTTATTTCCTTCTGCTAAACTTTGATTGGAAAATGTCATTCTTAGAATATTGCATTTATGATTTGCAGGAGTTGAATTAAATAAAGGAACAAGTTTACATTTATGTCTTGTTTATGCTGAAATTTTAGTAGTTAGAAAGTTAGAGAAATCTTTCAACAACAAATTGGCGTTATGCTGAGTCTGTAAAATTACATCAGTATCCTTTATAATTTCCTTCTATCAGTAAGTAGATTTTTTTAAAAACAATACACTATATATGAACATTAAAAATAAACTTTACGCAAAAAGCACACATTATTCTCCCTTTTTATATTTTAGCTTCTTAAATACCTCATTATTATCTCGCGGATAATGTTTACGCGTCAGTTGTCTGGTGAGAATATCGCTCATACTAATGATCTTCACGAATTTCTTGATTGGCCATTTGAATGTTCATCGAGAAACTCCTCTCTTTGTGATTAAGTATTTTTCCATATGAATTCCTTTTCTCTGCATACAGAAGTTGAAAAAGACTTTGTTTTTTAAAGGAAATATCGAAGCATGATTAAAACAAATGAGAATTACCTTCTTGCTTGCGTGACTACAAGAATAATTCACTATCTTCTGGTTTATATAGAAATGATGAATTAGAAAGGAAAGGTGGTGACACCTAATAATCTTTACATTTGCATCATCATCACAAGTCGACACAGAATCAGACTCTTTCTCAAACTATCATCTTCGTCTGTAACTATCGATTACTTTTCTAGTTAATGGGTCATTACATATTTTTCCTTTCCCCAAGTCACTATTACTGAATATTATGGCATTCGTTTCGATTGATCTTTTTTTCCCTATTAAACAATTGTAGTAATTTATTCGCTTTACGTTGAAGGACCTTCATAATTCACGAAAATAGCGAAAATTCTGCCTTCTTTGAAATGATATATTTGGATATTAGGATTATATTCAGGCCGTGCAGATCTTGCCCAATTCTGTATATAAACTTGTTTGAGAGATTCCATTGTTTCTTTATTAGGTTATGTTACAAAAAAGATTACTTTATAAAAATTGAAGATCGAGGGAAAAAAATGATACAGTACATCGACAAACATTTTCTTAAACCTTATTTTTACATTTTGCACGTGCTCGAAACGTTCTCAGCAATAATTATAAACTGGACAGTACTCATAAGTGCTGTTTATTTGAATAATGTAATAAAAAAAACACTATTTATTTATTTATATTCGATCAGAATTAATCTCACATGCCATATTATACATATAAATAAATTGGCAGCGCTTAATTGTAATTCGTTTAATAATTTAATACAGTACTCGGTAGGCAGAATCCCGGTGACTCACCACAGGCTGGCCTATTGATTGGTTGATGACGATGGAACATCTGAAGGATTTCCGTCTCCTTTCTCTTTGTTCTTAAATCTTATCCATGTTTCTTGTCTTTTAGCTTTTTCACCGGATTTAAATGAAAAATACTATTTCACGATAATAATTTAAATAACAATAATAGGAATGAATCCTCAATCACGCGATCATTGCAGAAAAATAAACATAAATACATAAACGTGAATGATAACCTTTTCACGGAACAAATAATGCCCAGGTTTTTTTTCATCATTGTTTTGTTTATCGGAATCAGTTTCTCCTTCCCGACTTTCATCCTTCTTTTGAGATGCCAATAATGAATAATCAAAACTTTTAGCATTGACAGTTGCATGCTCTCCTTTCAAATTTTCTTTAAATTTTTCCATTGTCACCAATCTTCGACTCCATTGCCCAAAATTTTGTTCACTGTTAGAAATTAATTTCATGCATGGATGTTCAGGAATATCCGCACTTGAATATCTGAAATGTCAAAGATTTACATCAACATGAATTTTGACAAAGCATGAAAGAAATACAGAAATATTAGCACACTCGTCTACGATAGTTGGTAGCCAATACACCAGCCGACCACCTATCACCAAGTATCGCGCAGAAAATTCCAAAAGGTCTACTAGCACTTCTGACATTTCATATGGTTTTGTCGGAGGGTAATAATCTTCGCGCCTTGAAAACAAGTGGAATTCAGATACACATTGTGATCATGTGATTCAAACTTGGGTAATTCGATGCAAGACATACTTATGTGCCGGTATACCATCAATCAACTTTGGTACTAGTGGTTTTTTCGATGGATCCTTCCTCCCTAGCGTTTTCGCACCGGCTCTAACGCCGTAGGGGGCTTAGTGATACGAAGAGAAAAATGTGAACGGATATCATCAATTGGTAAATAAAATTTTATGATAGATAAACTATCGTAGTTCTTACGATCTGTCACAATTGCATCAAACCAAAGATTTTCTCGCCATGGATGATGGCATATGTCAAAGACTAATGTGTCAAGGACTTTGCCATGAAGGTTGTATTGCTCGACGTTCGATTTTACGGATTTACTCGCTAAATAAATTTTCCGCTATCAGGACATATATTGAAGAAACAGGAGATCGCGAGACTGATCGAACGGTATCAAACCTTGACCGCGAATCTGTCGGCCATCAATATCGGATCCCATGGTATATGCTCCATGGTGTGCGCAGGTGAAAAGAAAACTACCGGTACCGACGAACGGATCATATATCAATTTACCTGCTGTTGCCTTTATTGACATTAAAATTTAGTTAAGAGTAAATAATAAACTAAACAAGAGTACAATCGTAGAAACAAACCAAAGCTTGATTGGCCATAACCAGCGATAATTCAGCGTCCATTGAAGTATTCCCAATGTAACTCCTCTTTTTCAAATTATACTTATTGATAAGGTCTCTATTCCCTGACGCAATCTATAGAAGATATGCATCAATCGGAATTTTTTTAAAAAAAAAGATCCTTCCAATAATCGGAAAAGGAACAGTCTTACCAACCGACCGAAATAGATCGTGTGTGGATTCGGCGGTGGTGCCGGTAAATACGGATCTAACCCATAGTCCTCCAGAACTCCAAATTGCACTTGCGGATTTTTTAAACTAATATCACCTTTGAATCCAAGGTATGAAAAAGAATTGATTATATGAACTTGGTGATCTGAAGAACATGTAGCTCCAAAGGCAGAAACGGTGAATTTGAAGGATTTATGTTCGTATCGTGCCTAGATGAAATGCAGAAATGTAAATTAATTCAGCTTATTTTTATGAAATCAAATAAACCAAACATCTCATGAATATTATTATTACCCATCGTCCTGGTTTTTCTTTCACCTGTTCGTGCACCTGCTCATAGTTTTCTCCCATTCCCCACAATTCATAGATGTTTCTGTCTCGCCGGTAAAAAATGAAATTAAACAACCAAACTCATTCCCCAACCCAACTCATGATCACTTACCTCGTTAAGATAGAACGTTTAATAAGTCTTTCCGCCTCCTCCTCGGTTTCAATGGTCACTATCAAAAAAGGGCACTGCACGTGTGCGGATACATATAACCGTTATTATCGCTCGTTTTCCAAAATAAACTCGATATCCCGTGTTATAACTCACATCTCTCTTGTAATCCTTTATATCGTAAGATAATCTCACATTTTCAATTTTTGCCAATGATTCAAGTTCAGGTAACCTAAACTCTTCATGAGCTTTTTCGTATTATGTATGAAGTTATGTTTGTAATGAATATCCACTTTTATTTGATAAGATTATGACTCAATGAATAAATTAAAAATCGAAAATCTACAATAAAAATCAGCCATCATAATAAAATACATACATTGTGCAAATTGAATGAGATATTGATTCATTTTTATCCCTCCTGGTGTGGCATAAGGTGATAAAATTTGTCGAAGCTAATGATTTAAATTTTTTCAGGTTCGCATACTATAGGCGTGTGTAACATTCAGTTCGCAGATCTTCCATATAAAAACACAAATGACATAAGACGGGATTGAAAAAAGTCTCATGTTTCAGCGATATAGACAAATTGAACTAAGACATACAAGACGGTCATGATTGGCTTCACACAAAAATTTCTAAACCAACTAATAATTTTCTACGATGAATATAGTGATTCTTATTAATGACTGTATAATCACCGTCGAAGCAGTGATCGGATAATGAATGCCCTTGGAAACAATTCTGCCTGTCCGGTGGAGCAGTACAGAAAGTTGAAATCACTAGGATTTACTTGCAATGACTTTTTAGCAAATATGTTTATGATATACGTAATTTATTAAACGAACGATCATACTATGATCGACGTTACGTTCCCCAAACAGCCCACTTGGTGGACGCTAGATGCCAGATGAACAGATGAAGCTATCGATCATTATGAAGATTGTTCAAAGGTCAATGCTAGCTAGAATATCGACGTTAAGATTTCTCTACGGCCATTGGGTATCAGGCGAGCCTTGAATTCCGAGAACATCGCTTGTGTTACACGTGCCCTTGCACCTGACTTATTTGAGACTTGTTTTCTCAAGGATTGAATATTCATTAATCATTTATACGCATGACTTTTTACTTTTTTTTTTGTTACGTTTGATTAAAAGAAATAAGTAAAAACTTTTTACACAAGTAATTTTACTGTGATTCCATTCTTCGAAATGTGCAAAATTTTGTCGAGTCATGTGATTTGGTTTTTCTGTATCTTTATTGTTAAATTGATAACCTAAACAAACCAAAAAATAGATCAAAACAAAGAAGCAAATATCAAAGAATGTCATCAAAAAAAAGGGAAGATTGACAATAAAATTTTTTTTTGTCCAATCATAGTCCGTGCATGCGACGGTCAAATACGGCAAATCGGTCGGATACTTAATTTTTTCATTATAAAAAAAATTGCATTTACACCCAAACACTGTAAGATCTGAGAAATCTATAAAACAAATTTCCGACTAACTATTTATAACTAGAGCAAACGTCACCTGCGTAAAAGCTTTCACCCCTATACAAAACTGTAAAGGTCATTTAACATGAGTAGCAAAGATTGGTATTTTGGTGACGCTGACTCCGACAATTATGACGAAGAGTCAGACGAAGATTTCGTTCTTTGTGAAGACGACGTTCCCCCAGATACTAGCGACACATCAGAAGATGGATCTGATGGTATTAAAACGAACTTTTTGTTATCCCGAGTAAAAAATTAATCATTTTTGTATAATTTGCAATTTCTGTTATGTATGACGAACCAATAGACAATTACGAGCCAGGTGGTGATTTTGATGGTGATAATAACTTCGATGGATTGGCATCCTCTGAATATGATGATAATCAGGATAACCGCCGAGGGGATAATAAAAAAGGGAAGCAAGTTAGTAAAAAAAGTAGAAGTCGTAAGAGATCTAACGGGATCGGTAACGGAGACAATCATATAAACGAGCCTCATACTGATGTGAATGAGGTTGGCGATTCTAGTGTTGATGTGAATAGAGCCGAAGGTTCCAATGGTGTCGACAGTTCCAATTGCGCAGACAGTTCCTTTGATGTTACTTTCATAAACGACATGAATAGTTCTTTTTCTAATGGAATGGACGGGGTTTTTCCTGAGGATGCGAATGGAAGTTATCCGGACGTTACGAACGGAACAAATGACACATTCAATGGACCCCTTTCAAATAGCATGAATGGTAATGTCAACGGCATTAGCTCCAATGGCTCCGATGGAACAAATGGCTTAAGTGGTACAAATGGAGTAAACGAACAAGGATCACCAAGTGACAGGTCACAAATTAGGCAAGACGGCCGAAGAATGTCACCTTCATCAGATAATTCACAAGTACGCTTCGCGGTATGCGTATTCAATAATGAAAAATATCGATCGTTTTTTCTGCGACTATTGATCGCGTAATTAATAACAATGCGTTATCTCGATAGCCATATTCATGTCGGCACAATCCATGCCCAAATCCACACCAATGCCAAATGGATCGTTTAAATTATCCAAGTCACCAATTTTATCCACCATACTTCCCGCCAAGTATGCGCGATTTATTTAAGTCATTCGTATTCTTTTTTTTTTCTGTCATTTTCCTTATTGGATTTTTATTATTATAGATTATAGATTGAGAAAACTTGATGTCCCGTTTCAAATTTTCTCAGAACAATTTAATGAGTATCATGAGGGTGATTAAAAAACCATTTCGATCGTTTATCCTTGTGATTAATTTGCTTCTGTTTAAATTAATGAATTAACTTGATTATCATCTTTTTCATTGAAAAGAACAAGAGTCGGAATTGAAACAACTAGAAATTACAGAACGTAAACTTATTGAAAAAAAAATGATGGAAACAACACAAGCTGCTGCAGCAAAAAGACTTTCGGAAAAAAAGAAATCCGAACTAAAAACAATCACAGATCGTAACAAAGAATTAAGGGATCAGGTGGAAGATATTCATCGGACATTGTTACCAATATTAAATGACATTATGCTTGATGATAATCAGGCGGGAGTTACTGAGCAGCTGAATGCTCTCACCGTAGGACCATATCTGTTGGAATTGGCAAAAAAATTATCGGAATCTGAACTACAACCTTAATCAGAGGAAAAAAATCGTTTTTACCGTGTATAACAGTTTCTTCATTTCCCCAAGCACAACTAAGTAGCAATGAAGCAGTATCAAGAAGTTAAGAAATCAAAATTGTGAAGATTAAATATGTAAATATACTCATAATATTAAATAGCATTATATATGCTAATAAATATTGAATGCCTGCCTGGAATAGTAAACAATAAGGAAATTTTTTCATAAATTTCTAGCTTTACAATCGTTTTCTGCGCATGTACATATCTTTGTATTATATCGCTGTAATATCGAATGTGTATTCTCTCCTAGTTACATGTACGTAATGCAGAGAAAATAACATTTTTTTATTGAGCATTTAGCTATGTTAATATAATTTTGATGAATTTGTGAACGTATAACTATTAATGTATTAACTCGTCCATTTTTTACTTATAAAGACGTAACACCTTTAATAAAATTGTATTCGTATACCTATTAAATTAACAAAAAAGTATAACCGACTTAAGGTTTCAGTAGATCAATTTTCTTAAATTAATATTAGAAATATAAAATATTAAACATATTAACCTGGACGTACCGGGAAATGAAAGAATATTGGATATCATACTATTATAGTTTGAACATTGAATATAGTATAAGTAAATAATTGGGAGTTAGATTACTGATTAATTCTTTTTGTTTTTGAAATCACACTTCTTGTTTGTTTTTTTGAGTTTTTTTTTTTTTTGATATTTGTATAATGATATTTTGAAATTATGTTAGCTTTTGTTTTCTTGATAAGTTTATTAATAGAATCTTTAATGAAATTGTAAAGTTTATTTCAACTTGGAGAAGCAAAAAGACTTGACCTGTAATTTTTTTCCTTTTAAGAATAGATATTACTAATTGAATTTCTTGTTAAATTCTGCAAATTGTATCTTTGATATGATACTTGTTTTCAAGCTAGACTTCTAAAAAGTTGAAGTAATATTTTTAGTCCAGTTTTATAATATTCTTTTGATTAAATCTTATTTGTACTTTGTTTGGCTCTTTGTTTTTGCTATTGATTGTTATTAGCACAGATTTTTTACTATTAATTTGAGAGTTGTTAACTGCATAGAACTGGTTTGTCCTTTTTAGAATGTGATTTATATCTTGTTTAGATTGAGCAATTTATGTTGTGTTATTCATAAATACTATCACTGCCTGTTTGATGAAAAGCTTTTTTATGTTTTTTTTGTTTTGAATTATTTTATTGAAATTCATTGATTAAGTACAGTTTATGTTGTATTTTAAGGTCTGATTTTCTTGAATTTTACATAAAAAGAAGTCATAAAATATTTTCCAAAATAAAGAAAAGATTGTTTCTCCTTGATTAATTCTATCATCTACTATTATTTTTTTAGTAAAACCTATATTTGTAATTACCTTGATTGTTCTATTTGTAAATGGCTTCAATTTTAATCTAATAATTTTGAATAAAATTTTTATTCTTTGTAAAGCTTTTTCAAACATTATTAAACTGACTGTATTATATATTTTTGCTAGTATTAAAATATAATTCAAAGCTCTTTCTTTTTTTCTCTTGTATTTTTACAGATATTGTTTAAGAACTGAATTGGTTCTGAATATTTTTTTCTAGCAGTTTAGCAAAGTTTGATTTTTTAAAATATTCTTGGTCTTATAAATTGTTATCAATCAGTTATTGATAATTTTTGTAAAGTATTTTCTTGTTACTTCTAGAAGTATAATGGATTTGGTATTATTTAGATCTTCTTGCTATTCTTTTCCATTGAATATTGGATATAAGAGACTGTTTTTTCAAGTGAATGATGTGATGTCATATTTCAGGAATAAATTAAAAAGGTTACAAATTATTTTTGTTGCTTTTGAATCTAAATTTTGAAGTATTTTGTATTTAATCTTGGTTAAACCATTTGCTTTATTATTGAAAAGTTTGTGCAATACCTTTTTAAGTTTATCTATATTTATTTTTTCTTTTATTTTGTTATGCTATTCTTTTTGAATTTCTATTTTGGACTTATACTGTTTTTTCTATTGTGTATTAAGAAGATCAAAGTTGATGTTTTGTTTTAAGCTTATTACATAGTTAATATATTGAAAAGAAAGAGAAAAGTGCTTCTTTCAAAAAAATTACTATAAAAAGACATTTTCAAGAAATCAGTAGTAAATGGGTAAGAGTTTTTTGTTAAAATTTTTTTGTTATAGTTATATATATATATTTGTATATAATAATAAATTTATTATTTTAGTTAAATTCAATTAACAAATAAAACTTTTGCTTTATATTTACTAATATAAATTTCTAAATTTATAATAGTCAATATTTTAAATTTATTAAAAATCAAACAAAAAAATCTATTCTTTAATATTTATATAAAAAAAATTAAAACTTTTCTAATAATAGTAGTATAAATTTAATTAATATAATTTTTTTTGGGGGGAGGTTTTCCCTTATAGGTAAGCATCATTTCTTTATTTGATATTGTATATAACATGGTATACATCATAAAAGAAACAGCATCTTTTACATACATGTGTAGCAAGTTAAATGCTAGCCTGCCTACGCAAATACATCTAGCTAATATTGAAAAAGAAATTCAAAACAATACTATATACTGGCTGTGCCTGAATAGCAGCTATGCCTATCTACTTAAAAAATTTTACGAATTCTTTTAATTTTTTTAAATGTAAAAAATTGAAAATAAAAATAAAAATAACTATAGTTAGAACTATGTTAAGTAAACTATAATCTATAGGTAGAAAACTACTATTTCCTCTCGAAAGCCCCCGGACAGGCTCATTGTCCCATCTCTCCGGCTCGTCGATTACCATATATAATAGAGTATACATAATGTTATTTATTGTTATAGTTGTTGGTAGTGTGTTAGTTATTGTTGTTGTTGTGATTATTATTGTGATACAAAACCGGTTTAAGCTTGATCGAGTTTTGTTTTGATCTTTAAGTGAAATCTGATTGGATAATTGAGAAGACAGATTATCTTAAGGGGGTAAACTGATTTCAGTTTTTTGGATAAAAATTTTTTGGAAAATGAAAATGGCGCAGCAAATATTGTTACGAAAGTATTGTATATGTGGATTGACTTAAAACAAACAGTAGACCTACTAATTCTATTTGTAGATGTGTTTTGGAAAGTGTTTGATTTAGTGAGTATAATGGTGATAATATGTATGGTTTTTATGATATAATAAGAGTAAGGTGGGGTGCAAGAAAACTAAAGAAAAGAGAACTGCCACAGGCCTTTTCTCATGCAACTGAAGGATAAGCAAGATTCCCAAACTTGAATAGACTTTGACCAGAGGTCCCATCCTACTGCACCAGTTGTCTTGAAGGTTCTTGAGTTCTTGAGCTGGGGCTCACTTGCGATAAAGAGTATAAAACATTTTTTATTGCTTAAAATTACTATAAAAGGAAAATTTTTAACAAAACAGATATAATCAGGAGAGAGTTTTTAATTATATTTTATTTTTAATAATATTTAAAATTAACTAAGTTTAATTAATATATTTTTAATATTAAATTATATTTTTTTATTTTTTAAAAATAAAATATTTATTTATTTATTATAATAATATTTAATTTTTAAAAGTATTTTTATGAAAAAAAAAACTATAGAAAAATAAACACCTTGAGCAGATGAATTACCATAAATTAATAAATCAGATCTAAACATAACTACTTGCCCTTTATCAATTTTAATCTAAGATCCAAATATAAAAAAATTAAGTATCCATTTTTCTATTCACCTATAGGAACAACAGTACACAATCCATTATCTTTTTTTTAATGTTAAGGTGAGACGTGTCTCATGATCTTTATTAATGTTGTAATTTGTTATTATTACATAGTTAATTTAAGATATGAGATATATGGACAAATATGTACATATTAGTCTACCACCTATCGTAGTAGATATATTTCTAGATAAAAAACCCTGAGGCAGGGAAAAGTAAGAAAGGAACTATCTACAATATTAATATCTATATAAAAAAAGAGGGGCAAGATCGCCTTAATTAAAAGAGTGTGTCAGTTTGGTAATTTGAAAGATAAAATGTGTAGGCGTGAAATCACTATATATGTTCAGGGTTTTGCACTCCCCGAAACCATATATAGTTGGGTGTGTTTTGGGTGGAATAGTTAATAGAGGTGATATGTGTTGGAGTTTGGAGACATATTATCTATGGATCAACAATCCCTTCCGCAGGGCACAAACCAAATGTGTCTACCTAGGTTACCGCTTCCTTTTCGATAGCTGGACGTGACTCCAGCAGCAGTAGAGGAGCACTGGCTTAGGCTGCCAGATTATGGGGTGTAATTCCCTGATATTTTACTTCCACTCATGATGAAAGTATTTGCTTTCATCCATATTGGTTAGGCTTAGGCTACCTTTTTTCTTTAACGGTAGCATTGCTGCTCGTGGGTTACAACTCCATTGTTAACGATAATTGTGGAAAGTTGTGTGGTTTGTAAGTTGGTGGTATAGTTGAAATAGTAGTAAGTCGGATATGAAGCCTGCTCCAATCTTGTTGTGTTATTTTGGTGCTTTTTTTAGTTAAAGATTACTGGAACCCACGCAGGGCACAGTCACGCACTCTCCCAATCCAATATGTGTCAGTCAATTGTAATTGTTGTTATTGTTATTGTTAGTGTGTGAGTATTGTGATAAAGGAAATGTTATTGGGTGTGGAAATTTTTGATTAGAAACTGGTTATGAACGAGTTTAAACAGGTTTGGTATTGTTGTTAAGGAGTGAAGATGTTTTATTGATCATTTGTTGAGTGTAGATCTTT
>CAJVPV010000398.1:0-22694 GCA_910591835.1 Acaulospora morrowiae | reverse complement strand
AAATAACTTGTTGACGGGTGTTCTGCTATGTTAGAAAAAGTTTACCTTTAGTATAGTATCATATGTATATTGTATTACGGCTTCCCATAAAGGATTAATAAACACATTACTAGTAGTTTGATTAGAGGAAAAAAAAAAATTGATCAAAAATTTTTGCATAGAATAGATTTTATTATTGTAATAAAACTGGTTTTTTTTGTTTTTAGAATATTATAGATAAAAAACCAGTGGATCAATAATATAGTAAATAATATTTTCTAATCTTTAAATGCATATCTTTAGTTCAATACCTATAGGAAGCAAAATATATAAATTATCCTTTATTTGTAGATTTATCAGTTTTTTACAAATATCATGTTCAAACATTCAGATTATGACTATATTTAGTTTGCTGCATGAAGATAGAACCTCTGATCTTTTTGATGATTATGAGCTAAAAATAGATTGAAGCAGGAAAGATTATATAAGGAAAGGTTTTTGATTTAATTCTAATAAAAGCCTACAAAATCACTTCCTGATATAACAGACTCTATAGCACAAAAAATACTCTAGTTTTAAACTATTTCAATCTGATACTTGCTTAAAAGAAAAGGATTCCTAAAGAAAATCTGAAGTTACAAGTAATAATAAGAAGTATAAGTATCTTCTCTAAGGAACTAGGCAAAAAATATTTGAATTATCTGGATGTTCTAATTAACCTTGCAAGGTATAGGATCTTTAATAACAAGTAGTCACAAGTATATATATGATATAAATTATTTTGTTATTAATTTAATTATCAATATTCTCAAAAATAATTATATTTGACTTAATTATTTTATATGCTATAATAGTAACTTAATTAATTGCATCAAATAATTATATCAAATTGTATTAAAGATCTATTAAATTCTATCATATATATAGTCACAATGTTGCTGAATTAGGACTTAGTAGGAAAATTGGATTTAAATTAGTAGCAGAACTTCTTATCTCCTAAATTTGTTCCACCTAATATATAAGTTCCACTTTTATAATAGTAAGTTTATATAGCTGGGTTAAAATAGATAATAAAAATGAATTAACTTAAATGGACCTTTGATATAATATAATATTGAATATAAATAACTTAATAAAAACCAGTATGTCTAATATCTTTTACCTTAAAAAAAAAAAAAAAAAAATATTATAAATAAATTATTTTATATTTCAAAAATATCTCAAATATTAATTAAAAAGTGATACTTTTAATAAGATAATAATTCTAAATATATAATATATATTGCTAAAAATTTTCTCAAAAAAAAAAATATATTATAAGTTATTGATTAACTATCTAATAGCTTTGATATCAAAATTTATGAAAAATAGTTAAAAAACATAGAGAAATAAATATTGAAAAATATAATCAAATTAAAGTATTTTTATAGTAAAGAAATAAAAAAATAGTCCATTAAATATTATAGTTAGTTTAATAAATTCAATAAAAAAATATTATAAACTTATTATTTTAAATAAAGGTAAATGTATTGCTTATTGATTTTTTTTTAAATAAAAATTGTTACTTTAAGCTTTTTAATAATATATTAAACATATGATTTTGTATAACCATTATAAAGTAATAAACAATTAATTTAATGCAAAGACTTAGTAAAATAAACAATAATAATTTAAATTTCAGAAATCAAATAAAATTGTTAATTGGTCTTATTACTATTGATATGATTTTTAAAATTGTCAAATTAATTACAATTAATTTTTTTATATTTATTAATTATTTTATTAATTATATTAAATAAGTATATGATATTATTATCTCTAAACCTAAAATTTAAAATTTTTTAGTAATAAAATTTATAAAAATTTATTAATTCTTTGATATTTATATTAAAATAAAAACAGTAGCATTTTACAAATGTTACGTTAAAGGTGATGAACATTATATTAAAAAATTTAAAAAATTATTTATAATATAAAGAATTATCACGTGTCCTGGTCTCGAATGATAAGGCTAAGAAGGTACTTGCTAATGAAATCGTTAGTCAGGGATCTTATGATATGGATGACGAAAATGTTTCGTGCAATAGAGGTGAGAAGAATGACTTATATTCTTTGAGGAAGATAAAGAAGCAAACAGGGAGACGTGTAGTACTTTAGTTCTAACTCCAATAATAAACACGATATACCAGGCTCCGCCATGTATTCCTTCCAATTAGAAGAAACTTTGATGGTGATCGAGAAATCCAAGAGAATGATGAAGCTGAAAAGAGAACGAATGGAGCTGCCATAATCAGAAGGAATTGGAAAAAATAAACAGGAAAGAATGCAATCTCGCCAAAAAGAACCATTGAATTACACTCCGACTTTACGGACCTCGCCATATGGATGGCTTAATGGAAAGCATCGTCGATGCCACCTAAAGAAAACCGGTTGGAAGTTGTAAAAGGAAAGGTTTAGAGACTAGAGCGAATGTAGAGTCAAGAAAGTGACTGAATAAGCAGAAGAAGCATGCAAAAAAATTTTAAATAATTAAATAATTATTATTACGTAAATTTATTAATTATTGGTAATAACACTTCGTAAAATTGTTTTTCTTTAACCAAAAACTATTTTATAATATCTTTATTAGTTTCTACATTTAATTTATATAATTACATAATATAAATTTATTAAAGACATAGTAAAACGAAACAGATAATTATATGTGTAAATAAATCTTTTTTATTCTACTGAATAATATGGGATTTGGCGGCTCCTTTTAAAAGAGAACAATTTACCTTTGGATTCGAGCATCTTATCACACATCTAATCTCCCTATCCTCTCGAAAGAAAAAAAAAATCACCAGAAAAAAAAACCAAATTTTTTCGTATGCCGACTAGAGGATCACCATCAAAGTTTCTTCTAATTGGGAGGGATACACGGCAGAGTCTGGTATATTGTGTTTATTATTGGAGTTATAGAACTAAAGTACTACGTGTCTCCCCATTTGCCTCTTTATCTTTCTCAAAGGATATAAGTCATTCCTTCTCATCTTCACACATCTTCCCTTTCTCAAACGGACCTCTATTGCACGAAACATTTTCGTCATCCACATCATAAGATCCCTGACTAACGATTTCATTAGCAAGTACCTTCTTAGCCTTATCGTTCGAGACCAGGACACGTGATAATTCTTTTCAAGGGTATTAACGAAATATATATTATATGCTTAAAATTATTATTTTATTAAAAGTATTACTTCTTGCCTAATATTTAATATATTTCTGAAATAAAAATAATTTATCTATAATATTTTAAAACAAAAAAAATTAGTTTTATTACAATAACAAATTCATTCTATGTAAAAATTTTTGATCAGTTTTTTAATATATAGTAAAATAATTATAAACTCTTATACCAATGTTATATAGTATTTCCAAATAGCTAAAAAAATTATTTCATCAAAAAATAAATTTTCTTTTAATTGTTCTTAAAATAATTTTGTATTTATTCTATATGCATCTTTTTTTATACACTTGTAAATATTAGGATTATAAGTAATAAATTATTTTTATAACTTAAATACTTTAAATATTTCAAAGATTTCAATATTGATTTTTATTAATTTTATAGCTAATAAATGTGTTAACAAGAGAAAAATTTTAATATAAGTATTGTTCAATAACTTTAAAAGCTTTTAATATATATTTTTTAAGCTGGCCACTTTGTTTTTATATATAATACTATTAGTTTTTTTAGTTTAACAATATTATAAAATATTATTCTGATTAAAATATTGATTTAACATTATATTTCATAAGTATCATATATTTTGGAATTTCATAAATATTGAATAGAATAAACATATATATTAATTTTTTCTTAATATTTTAAGGATTATTATTTGAAAAAACAATTTATCAGAAAAATTATATAATTATAACTTATTATAATATAAAAAGCATTTAAAAATTTATTAAATAAAGCTTATTATATAAAAAAAGAAGTAAAAGAATTAGTAAAAAAATATAAAAAATAAAAGATTGCTAAGGAACTATTAATATATTTAAAGAAGCATCAAATTAAAAAAATATATAATAATAAATAAGATATAAAAAATAATTATTAAAAGAAATCTATAAAAAGTATAAAAATTGTTAAGAAAAAACAATTGAAAAAAAAAAGTACAATATAATAAATTTTAGATATCTATTAGAATAAAATTAATTAAAGAAAAATAATAATAAATAATAAATAATAAATAACTTAATTTATAAAAAATAAATTTTTTTTATTTACGTTCATTTTATCTAAAAACTTTTTTTTAAAAAAATTTTTCACTTTCTTTCTTTTTCAATTCTTTTCTTCTATAAAAAATAAAATTTTATAACAGGTAAAGTTTGAGATATACTAATACCATACAAGACTTCTTTAATTATCAAATATTATTCTCCAAAAATTATATACTATATATATATAGTACTGACTGATATATCTATTTTACATACTGATTCAGCAGATGTTAAGATTGTGATCTTCTCATTAAGGTATAATGATATGATAATCATTTGATTGGTATTACAATAATCATTTAACAAAAGATACTACCTATATATTTGAATATACAGACTGGATTATATTCCATCTTAATCAACTTTTATAAATTTTCAAATATAATTACTTATTTGGATATACAGATTGGGCTGTACTTTATTTTAACAAATCCACATGAGACTTTTCTTTTTTGTTAGCTAGTGAATAAGAAAGTTTAAAGGAGAGCATTGAACTAATACTACCATTTTGTATAATATGATTACTTTAATAGCTTACCATGTATATAGAAGTTGCATCCTGCTTAACATTTATATCCTTAAATTTGATAACTTAAGCCAACTAGTTTCAAACTAAAGTATTTATTAGGAAATAAAAAACTTTGGGAACTTGCTTAGCATGGCTTATATAATCTTTAAGAAGTTATACCCTACTTGGCTACAAGAGTTTCTAGATTTGATAATTAGTATCAACCAATGGATAAAAACTGGAGCATTTATTAGGGAGTATATATTCACATTGAGACCTCTCTATCATATTAGCTACATGAGTAAAAAGATATAATGTGATAAGCAATTTTAGAAAATAGTTAGCAGTATCCATTACCTTTATATAAAATTAAACTAATAAGTTAGATAGTTTAAAACTAATAATAGGATTTCTATCCTCTAGATAGGTTTTTTCAAAAATATAAATCTATTTCATGAATGTCATTAGTATCGCTGAAGCAATAAGTAAATAGACTAGCATTTAGTTGTTGTAATAGCAATAAACAATGTTTGATGTAATATAAAATTAATCATTATTTAATAAAGATCTGTATCTAATGTTATTCTATTATAATAAAAAAAAAAGTATTGGTTGATATATTTGAAAAAGTATTTTAGTTTAAAAAAATATAAGCTAATCAAATTTGTATATGATAAAAGTCTAAGATAAGAAAAAGAAAAGCTTTGAAGTGAATCAATTTTTTCTGTAATAAGATTTTATATACTATATATTTGATAATTATATGTTAGAAAGTAATTTTTTTCTTTTTTTTTTTCAATTTTTTTTTCTTGTTAATAAACTGATTTTTTTTTTCTTAAAGGTTTTTTTTTTAGATTTTTCTTTTTTTATTTTGCAATTACAGTATTTCATCAATCTTTTGAAATATCAATACCTTTATCTTGATTAAGTATATATTATACTTAAACTAAAGTCATTTTTGTCAAGAGGTATAGGTCTTTTAACAATAATCTCTTTTTTTGCTTAAAAGAATTTAATTTGAAAAAGATTTTAATGGAATTATTTTGATTAAAAATTGTATTAAATTATATAAAAGTTGTTAAGAGTACTTTTAATAATCATTAGTCTCTATATTGAAGTCTGAAAATATATAAAGAGATATATTAGATTATAAAAGATAAAAATTATTTGATATAAAAGATCACATGTATAAGGTTTTATATAACTAATCATTGATTCTATTCAATATAGATAATTAAAAATATATAATAAACAAGTGCTTTTGTTTTAAATATTTAATATTAATATTATCTTTATATATTCAAAAAGAATTTTTATAGAGTTGATCTTTTTATTTATTTTTAATTTCTATTCATATCAAAAACTGCAATCAGTTTATCTCTTTCAAAAAATCAATGTAAGATAATCATATCATATTAAAAACAAAACCTTCAATATAAAAAAGACTATAGGTTATATTATAATAACAAATTGGTTCCTAAGTCCAATATATTCAAAATCTGATTCTTCTAACTATATTAAATAATCTATATTTTTTTCTTTAGTAGGGTTCTGAAAATTATCAAACCGGTATCAAAATGATATTGAAATAATACCGATCTATAGTAAATTTAATATATGGATTGTAACTTACTTATATAAATTTATAGTAAATTTAAATATTAAATTGATATTGAAGTGATATTGAAGTGATACTATTAAAAATCTTATTTTTTAACAAGTATATACTGTATATTAATTTATAATATAATTAGTAATTAGTCATTAATTATTTTTTTCTTTTTTTATATAAGTTTTCAAAATCTGTATATATTATCTTATATTGTTATAATTAGGACTCCGAAAAGTATTAAACTGATACCAAAGTAATATCAAAATGGTATTGATCTATAGTAAATTTAATATATGGATTATGACTCACTTATATGAATTTATAATAAATTTAAGTATCAAATTGATATCGAACTAATATCAAAGTGATACCATTAGAAACCCTAGTTGCAATAAATTATAATTAATTTACTTATAAAAATATTGTTAATGTAATGATAGTAAATAAAAGTTTAAATAAAATCTTATATTTAATGCCTATTAATAATGAAAAAAAATAAAAAAATAAAAAAAATTTAATTTATAAAAGCAATTTTATGTTTATTTAAATTATATTAATATATTATTATATTTTAATAAACTTTATATTAATTACTGTATAATTATAAATAATAATCAAGTTTTATTTATTTTTATTTGTTTAATAATAATAAAATAAATATTAAAAAAAATATATATATGGTGCAAACGACTTAATCACATCAAATGGCTAAACCATCACTGAAATTTGTGCTGATCTCTATATATATAAAACAATGTGATTTTATTGGTTAAAATATAAAGAGCCAATCATCCAATCAAAATTAGTTATTGATATTACTGGCTGCTTTCTCGATAAGATAAGTTTAGATACATTTCTTTTTGATTTAGTTAGTTAATACTATCCAGATTTAACAATTTCAATGCTGAAACGAAGTAAACACGCAAGACTGGCTTGGGAAGCTATTAGGAAACGTTGGAAACAAGCTGAAAGTTCTGAACCATCAGATGCTGAACCTGATAAGTATAATAAATGTTTTAGTACTTTTTGGATAGAAGATGAGGAAAACCGCTTGGATAGTGATGAAATTATGGATCAATTGCAAGCGTTGCAACCTAATGTGCTAAAACAACTAATTGAAAATGCAAAAAAGTCAGGTGTATGGACTACAAACTCATGTGAACCAATATATAAGGGAGCTGCACAATCGACATTGCGCAACAAAAGAGCATATTGACAAAAGGTGGCTTCAGATTCTAAAAAAATTACTGATATGTTTCCAATGGAAGAAGTTGCCAAGCTCAATACAAAGAGTTACAATCTTACATTCGAAGACACATACAATAGCAGTGATGACGATGATAATGAATTTACATTAAAATCTCTGGATTTATTATTAAAAAAAAGAGTGATGATTTGTGGCTTCGAACAGTAAGTCAATTTCTCTATCTAGTTCAGGAGGGATTCACCAAGATGGATGCAAGTAAATTTCTTGCCCAGAGCTTGAACAAAGATCCATGGCATGCACGGCTTATTTGCTCTTGGATGAACCAATGGCTAAATAATGGTATGATTATTATGTCTAAACGTGGCTGCCATGCAAAAATCAGATCTCTCCTTCTTCATGAAGATCTCAAATTACGAGTTACTCAATATTTGTGCGCACACAAGTTTACATTAAAGATCGCTGAATTTGTAAAATTCGTTGAGGATGAGGCTATTCCTGCTCTTGGAATAGAAGAAAAGACAACGATCTCACACACAACTGCATGTGAATGGTTATATGTGCTCAGCTGGGAATATAAAGATCATTCAAAGAATATTTATTTTGACGGTCATGAGTGTAAAGACGTAATAGCAGATAGGCATAGATTTTTGCAGCAATGGGCAGAATTACAAAAACAAATAGCTACTTATGAGGGCGACAATTTAGATCAGATTATCCCACCTATACTTTTTCCTGAGATCATTTCCATTACCCATGATGAGTCAATCTTTTATGCTAATGATGGTGTTGTCAAGGCATGGGGTTCAGAAAATGAGAGTCAGCTTCGTCACAAGTCGCAGGGCCTTAGTATTCACATAAGCGACTTTGTTTGTAAATCTGTTGGATGTTTCCGGCTTTTAGAAGAGGAATGTGCCATTAACGATTCACTTCCTAATGATGAGTAGCTTGTGTACATTGAAGCCTGCATCATCATGTATCCAGGTATGAATCGTGATAGCTGGTGGACAAATAAAGATGTCGTTAAACAGGTAAAAGAACATGCTATTCCAATATTTGAATGAACTCATCTGGAAAAAGTTGCATTGTTCTTGTTCGATAACAACAGCAATCACAATGCATTTGCTGATAATACATTAATGGTTTCAAGAATGAACATAAAGAATGGTGGAAAACAACCGCTCCTCTATAATGGCAAAAAGCTTGATGGCTTACCTCATATCATGACATTTATGGATATTGATGGTATGGTAAAACCTAAAGGTATTTAACGAGTTCTTGAGGAGCGTAACTTGTGGGTACCGGGTTCGATAAAAAAATGTGATGCGTGTACGCAACATAATCCTGATTCAACTAAACTGAACTGTTGCGCAACACATATTCTTTCTGTTCAACCCGACTTTGCATCACAAAAAATGCACCTACAAGAGGTAAGTTGCAATTAGTAAAAATTATTCGTGACAATTTTAACTAATATCTTTTTAGATTATTGAGATGGTAGGACATATGTATAAGGATCCTAACGATTCTGTATTCGATTCCATTCGATTCCAACTTTTATAATAAATTTAATAGGTGGGTTATAACCCACTTATATTTTTTATATGTATGCGAGTCTATACGAGTCTATGCGATTCCAATTTTCGGGACCATACATATGTATATGTTTTACTCAAAGTTTCACTGCGAACTTAACTATATCGAGTCGTTCTGGGCAGAGGCAAAGTGGTATTCACGTCTCCACTGCAATTATACATTCAAGGGTCTCAAGGAAGTTGTACCAGATGCATTGGATTCCATTAGTCTAATGAAAATTCGCCGATTTGCACGTTATTCTGCGCGTTATATGAGCGCTTACAAACTTGGACTTTCAGGTAAGGCAGCTGTTTTTGCGGTGAAGCAGTATCGGTCTCATCGTCGAATTCCTATAAATGTTTTGGAAGAATTTGATGATATCAATTAGTGTAAAATAATAAACAAAAAAAAATAAATGAAAATAATCAAAATAATCAAAAAAAAATAATCGAAACAAAAAATTAAAATCTAGCAGCATCAGAGTTAAAAAAATTAAATTAGGTTATGATTTTGTGACAGCCATAATGTGTGCTATTAATATGACGAACATACGATTTATTAGTTACAATCTAGCCAATCATATACAGCTATGTGATAATAGACATGCCAATCATGTTTTTGCACGTAATACCGGAGATGCTGAAAATCTGGTTATTATTATTAAAATTGATGTTAGAAAAATTTTAACTACAAATAATTTTTATAATACAATGAACAAAAAAAATACGTCATGTTATAGAACATATCAAAGGCTTATTTAATAACGTATTTTTTTTTAATGGTTATATATTTAAATAAAAATCCTTTACACTTCAAAGTTATTTGATAGCTTTAGACTGTTCGCACCATACTAAAAATGCAGGGTTCTGAGCTAAGCCCCCAACAACATAAACAAATAATCAACACACATCTTTCAAGTACTAAAGGCAAAATTATTTTCTCTCAACTTGGTATACTTTCCTCAACCATTTATGACACAATAAATCGCTATAAAAAAAATGGTTCCCCTTATTCTAAAACGTGTCCTGGACGATCAAAATCTCTTTCTAACTGTGATCAGTGGATAGTGTAATGTTATGTTCAAAAAGATCGTTTCGCGCCCCTAGGCAACATTTCGAATGACATAAATATCCACCTCACCTTAACATTTCATACAAATATTATTCGAAACTACTTACACAAAATGGGACTAGGGAGTTGCATAGCACGAAAAAAGTCTCTTTTATCAAATAAACAACATTTAGCTCGACTTAATTGGTGCAGAACCAAACATGACAGGAACAAGAAATGGAAATGAATTGTGTGGTTTGATGAATCACGATTTGTCTTATTCGAGTCTGACAGACAAGTATGAGTTTGGTGCAGGGTTGGGGAAGAATACAATATAGACTGTATTAAGCCTACTGTAAAATTTGGCAGGAGATCAGCTATGTTTTGGGGCTGTTTCTCGTGGAATGGTGTTGGCCCCTTAGTACTCATGAATCAAACAATGAATTCGGAGGCTTACATAAATGTTTTAGCCACCAACTTTATATCTTGGGTTCATAATAATCCAGGTACCATATTTCAACAAGATGGTACCAGTTGTCATATCGCTCAATATATGGCTTGGTGGCTTGAATCATATGCAATCCAAGTCTTGGATTGGGTTGCTCAAAGTTCTGACCTCAATCCAATTGAGAATTTGTGGGACCATTTGAATCATTAGATCCGAAAAAGAAAACCTTTACCCATATCTAGACAAGAATTTATTTGTATTATATAAGAGGAATGGGAAAAAATAAGCATTAAAATGGTATGACATATAATTTTAAGCTTGCCTTGATATGTCAAAGCAATTATTAAAGCTAAGAGTAAAAATACGAAATATTAATATATCATGTTTTGAATCATGCAAAAATAAATTATGATCATTATAGTTTATTTTATTTTTTTGCTGACTGTATATAAATTAATGAAAGTTAAATAAAATTAAAAAAAAAAAAAAAAAAATGATTATTCGTTGACTCACGTGAAAATCCCAGTAATTTACCATAGGGGTGTGTATTTCTAATTTGATTATATTTGCTTATAATAATTTAATTAATAATATTTAATAACATGTTATATTATCAAATATCAAAATTACATTATATATATATTTAACAATTGTCTAAGAATATATCTCAAATTTATAGATTATTAAAAACAAATTAGATACCTTTCAAGTGTTTGGATTATAGAATACAATATGAGTTCCATGATGTAGCCAAGATTAAAATTGTTATATTTTTAAGTTAGAATAAACAACTGGCTCTTATTTGTAAGAGTTGAGCTAGTAGTAATTTTTTTAATAATCTTAACAATATCAAACAATAGCAAAGTAGAGATTCTAATTGATAGTATCAATTGTATTAATATATATTAAAGTTAAAAACTCTTTACTTAAAAAATATAATCTATAAAAAAATAAAGATTTCAAATTGACTTTAATTATATATACTTAATATATCAATTAAAAAAGAAATTCAAATTGAATTAATCAAGAGTAAAGTATACAATTAAGATATAGCTAATAATTAAATTGATTAATTAGTCAAAGTAATCAAAAAGAAACAGAAAATTCATTGAATAGAATTATTAAAAATCCTAATAATCTTAACTCTCTTCTGAAACAATTATAATAAATCTATAAATATCTAACAAAAATCCAATTTTTTTTACAAAGTCAGATAACAATCTCTTAAACAATCTTAAGAGACTATAGATATTTTGATAAGAATTATATCTTTTATTATTAATTAAAAAAATATTATTAATACTAATTTCTCAATAATTAAAGATTCTAATTTCTAGCCAAAAAACACTAATGATTAGACTAAAATATATATCTGGAGTTATATAATATTTACCAATCCTGAAGCTCCAGAGTAATATGAAACTTGAACTTATAGGAATTATTAATCTAAGTATAATAAATATAGAAATTACCAATTAATATATATTATTAATTATTGTTTAATATAAAAAAATAATAGAATATTATTAATATATTTGTTTAATATTATATTTTATTTATTGTCTTATTTTATTTCTTTTTCTTTATTATTTTATTAATTATATATATGATTTTTTGAAAAAACTACTAAGATTATATATATATTATTCTTTAATATTATTATTTTACTTATTTATATTGAAAAACAATATATTTAAAGGCTATATTTTTTCTTTAATTATCTTAAAAATTACCTGTTTCACTCTTATATAATAAAGTTTTTCTTAATTAATAATAAACTATTAATAACCATCATAATTTTTCCTTAAACTATTATAACAATATTCTAATAAATACTTTAATTAAATTATTTATAAAAAATCTATACAAGAGAAAAATCTTAATTTAATAGATTAATTAAAATAGAATTCAAATTAGATAAAAGAAGAAAATTTAAAATTTAAAAAAAATAAATTAAAAAGAATTTTAAAAGCATTACAAAAAAAAAATATACTAAATATTTCATTTAAGCAAATAAAAAATAAAATATTCAAGACTAAATTAATTAATAATAAACTTTTACTCTAGATAATGTTATAAGATACAATAAAAACAAGTTATAATAGAGATATATAATATGTATTCTATAAGATAAAAGAAAAAACAGTAAATTATTTTCTAACATATAATAAAATAAAAGTAAATAGAAAAGAGATATAATTGAACCAGTGGATCAATAGTATAGTGGGTAGTGCTCCCTGGTCTCCAAATGCATGTCCCTAGTTCAATATCCACAAGGGACAAAACACATAAAATTTATCCTTCATTTGTGGGTTTACCGGTTTTTCTACAAATGTCATACACCAAACATCTGAATCCTGACCAAATTTAGTTAGGCTGCATGAAGATGGGACCTCTGGTCTTCCCAACAATCGCGGGCTGAAAATAGGTCGAAATACAGAAGGTTGCACGAGAAAAGACTTCTGGTCTAACTCTAATAAAAGCCCACAAACCTCCTGGCACAGCAGACTCCGTAGCACAAAGAACACTCTAGCCTGGGGCTATTTCAATCTGATGCTTGCTTAAAAGAAGATGATCCCTACAAGAAAAGTTGAAAATCGTAAGTGATAACAAGGAGTACAATACCTTCTCTGAGGAACCAGGTAAAAAGTATTAAACAAGTTATCCGGATGTTCTAATCAACCTTGAAAAGTACATGCTCTAAACGACTACCGCCAAGATCTAGATTAGGTTAGATAGTTTAAAACTAGTAGTAGGATTTCTATCCCCTAAAGATCCCACCTGGTGTACAGATCCACCCCCGCTGGTGAATAAATCGATATAACTGGATAAGACTATAGGTGGGAGTGTGAATTAACTTAAATAGATCTTGTAATCATGTAATTGGATATAAATCACTCAATAAAAGTCATGTGCTATATACGCTCTTTACCTGAAAAAAAAAAAAAAAAATATATAATTGATCTCATAAGAAAAGATCTTAAAAATATGAATTCCTAAATATTTTGGCTTCAAAAAATTAAATTAAAAAAAAACTATTTATCTTTTAAAATAATAAAAAGAAAAAATTAAATTGACTATAAAAATAATTAACTTATATATAGGTTTTTAGAAAAAGAAAAAAGTCGTAGAATGGAAAACAAGTTTATAAATTACAAATTTTTTATATTTAAATATATAGATTATTATTCAAAATATCTAAAATATAATATAAATAATTAAGACAATATTTATAAAATCTCAGATACAAAAAAGTTCAAAAAAATAAATAATTGTTAAAGTATCAATTCAAAAAAGAAAAAAAGAAAAAGACAGATTCAAGTATTTCATCAAAAATATATAAATTTCTTAATAAATAAAAATTAATAAATTATAAAAGAAGGAAAAAAAACTCTCGACCAGTGGGTCAATAACACAGTAGGTAGTACTCCTTGGTCTTCAAATACATGTTCCTAGTTCAATACTCACAGGGGACAAAACGTATAAAATTTATTCTTTATTTATAAGTTTATTAGTTTTTCTACAAGTGTTGTATTTCAAACATTCAGATCCAAACCAAAAAAAAAATTTAGTTAGGCTGTATAAAGATGGGACCTCTGGTCTTTCTGACGATCGTGAGCTGAAAACAGGTCAAAGCAGGAAAGATTGCATAAGGTAAGGCTTCTGGTCTAACTCCGATATAAGCCCACAACCCCAACTGGCATGATAGTCTCCATAGTACAAAGAATACTCTAGCTTGGAGCTATCCCAATCCGGCACTTGCTTAAAAGAAGAGGACCCGATGACAAGGAAAATCTGAAGCCACAGGTGATGACAAAGAATACAATACCTTCTCCGAAAAACCAGGCAAAAGTATTGAACGGATTATCCAGATGTTCTAATCAATCCTGAAAGATACACGCTCTCTGACAGTGAGCAGCCACAAGGTTATCAAATCTGAACTTAGCAGGTTAGGTGGATTTAAACTGGTGGTAGAACTTTCCATCTCTTGAATTTGTCCCACCTAATGTATAAACCTATTCAAGTAGTGGATCAGTTTATATAGTTGGGTTAACAATGTGATAGGTTAGGATTAACTCCTACAAATAAGTGATGTAGAATTTTTAATGTAATAATCATAAACTAAAAGTTTAATAAACATCATATATTTAATATCCATTTATATTAAAAAAAAAAAAGAAAAAAGAAAAAAAAACTCTCAAGAAACATTTCTTTACTTTCAAGTTTTATTAGAAAAAAAATATAATCAAGACAATCTATTACAAAATATAAAAAAGAAAAAAAAAATTATGAATAAGCTTAAAAAAGTATTATAAATTAAAACAAAAAAAGAAAAAAATAATTAGAAATATAAATATAACGAAAAGTGAATCTGTGTCCAGTTTGAATCATGAGATGATGATCACGTGATAAGTCAATGTAAAATCCAACATATGTCATGTAATCATAATGCAAAGATATTAAAATATTTCAACTTTTTTATTAATTTCGATCATAGTATTTTTGTACATGTACTTAAAAAAACTATTTTAGACCATTAGGTCTCATTTCTAATAAAGCTTGATTTAAGTTATGTAAGCATTTTTTTCGATATTTTTTTTGTGATGGCATAATAGATTTATCTAATTCTTTTATCGTAGCTTTATTAACTAATAAGTTCTTCTTAGGTCTTCCTTGCTGCACTTTCCCAAGTCTACGGCTTAAACCTCTTCTATGTCATGAGACACTAGTAACCTGAATCCATATTCTTTTTCTACCATACCAATAATCATTATTATTAACCCAATCTACATCCTTATCATAACTATGAAGGAAAAAACCATAGCTAAACGAATGTAAGTATCTTATGTATGCCGATGTTGCTTATATAATTTAACAAACCTTCGAATACTATTATTTAATATGGGATCATTACGTCTCAAGAGGTTTTCCAGATCATCACAAAACCAATGAAGCATACTTATCACACTATCACCATCATTATCACTAGTACTATAATTGCTACTATCACAATTGCTGCTATCAATATTATCGTTGCTATCAATATCGTTATTATGAATGATATCATTATTGTTAACTTTATTTAATGTCGAAAAAAGTCCAAACAAAGACATGTTTTTATTATCAGGATTATTAGAATAACTATCGTCAGTTTCTTCACCAATTACTTTAACCAAAGTATTATTGTTTCCTATTTTATCTTCTATCAGATTTACTTTTTTTTTTTTAGCTAAGTAAGGCCTTCCTCATACTTTATTGATTAACATGTAATTAATGTAATACATTTTTTTTACAAAATCAAAAAAGAATAAAGTATATGATTATACATATCGGCCTGCCACTATAGACAAATATATTATTTGAAAAACCTTTAACAGGGAAAACATGAGGAACTATCTGTCAAAATAAAAAAATAAAAAAATATTTTGGGCAGAATCACCATTATGAAAAGATTTAAAGAGAATGTAGAAGTTTGATTATCGATATTATCTTTAGTTCAACAATCCCTCCCGCAGGGCACAGATTCAATGTGTCTATCTAGGTTTCCGCTTCCTTTTCAACAGTTGGGTGCGACTCCAACACGGTAGCAGAATACTGGTATAGGCTGCCAGATTACAGGGCACAACTCCCTAGTATCTCACTTCCACTCAAAATAAGATTACTCTTATTCACATTGATTAGGCTTTGGCTGCCTTTTTTCTTTAACGGTAGCATTGCTGCTCGTGGGGCGCAACTCCATTGTTGGAGATAATACATAGGTTTAAATGGTTAGGTGTTGTATAGTGTGGCTGTGTTAAAGTAAGTTGGATAGATTGCTTGTTGTGTTTTGGATGTGTGTTAAGTAAAAGATTACCAGAACCCATGCAGGGCACAAATCATGTACTCTCCCAATCTGGTATGTTGTCAGTTTATTGTTGTTATCGTTGTAATTGTTATGGCTGTTGTTATTGTTGTTATGGATATAAGAGAATTTTGTTGTGAAAATAGTTATGAGCAGATTTGAGCAGATATTGTTGTGGCTATTATCATTGTTGTTATGGATGTGTGGAAATTTTGTTGTGAAAACTGGTTGTTGTGTTATTGTGGCTATTGTCATTGTTGTTGGTTGTTATGAATTATTATTGATATTGTTGTGGCTGTCGTCATTGTTGTAATGAATATGTGAGAATTTTTTGTGAAAAAAAATTGTAAATGAGTTTGAGCAAGTATTGTTTTTAGTTAAGGGTTATGAATGGGTTTGAGCAGGTATTGTTGTGGCTGTTATTATTGTTGTTATGGATGTGTGAGAATTTTGTTGTGGAAACTGGTTGTAAACGAGTATAGACAAGTGTTGTTTTTAGTTAAGGAGTGAAAAAATTTGATTGGTTGTTGAATATATGTAGATCGTTTTTGTTATTATGTATGTGTATGAATTTTTATTGTAGAGACTAGTTATAAACTGGTTTGGACTGGTTTTGTTTTTTGGTTAAGACGTGAGACAATTTGATTGGTTGTTGAGTATGTGTAGATCTTTTGAAGGGGTAGAGCTAGATACGGTTTTTTGAATATTTGAAAAAATTTGGAAAAAGAAGAAAATAAATTTGTAAAGATTGTATTAAGACAAACATTAGACCCAGTAACTTTGTTTGAATATGTTGTTAGGAATGTATTTTTGATATAAAGAGAGGAGAAGAAGAAGAGGAAGATGATTATAATGGTTATATGTAAAAGGGAAGGTACCTAAAGACAAAATTATGAAGGAGAACTGCCACGGGCCTTTCCCCATGCAACCAAGAGCTAAGGAAGACTTCCAACTTGCTTAGGTCTTGACCAGAGGTCCCATCCCAATGCAACAGTGTTCCTTAAAGTCTTCATGTCCTTGGGTGTAAAGCTTATTTGCCTTAAAAAAATAAGAAGAGAGAGACGCTTCTTGGAAGAAGATTTCCAAAAAAGGAAATTTTCAAAAAATCAGTGGTGAATGGGTGAGAGTTTTTTTCTTCTATCAGATTTACATATTCATCTTTTTCAAATTGTTTCTGATAGAAATTTGTATAAAAACTAAGTGATTTTCGCTTTTCACCTAATGCCAGATAAGTATAATAATATCGTTGTTCCGAAGACATTATGGATAGTCGGTTTAACTCACATATATTAAAATGTTTTGCTATAGAAGCTTGATGCATGCAAAACATTTCCATTGGACTATATTCATATGTTCCAAGTCTCATATTCACAAGATATAATATAGCTCGATCCTTATTACTCCTATGCCTAAATACCATTGAATCCAAATTTACAATTATAATATTATCTTTTGTTCCAAAAATTGATTCAGAAAGTTAAAATCAAGATACAATAAAATTATCTAATCTGTTATAAGCCATAGCGAGTAATCTATGAATATAGTAGAGATCCATTATATTAACAATAAATTGGAAAATCTGTATTATGTTATATGCTTGCACCCATTTAAAAATAATGTCTTTCAAGATTTGAATTTCAGCCTCTGTGAAGTTATTGGTATTATTATTACAAATTGGAAGTTGCTAGCGAAACATGAGAGACCATTTGTGACGATGACCCCAAGAAATTTTAAAATAAGCTTGAAATTTTGGATATTTCATGTAGGCTTGACTTGTAATTAGATCTGTATATGTCTCATTGAATGCAATCTCTGTTTTTGAAAAAACCATTTTTTTTACAAATTGAATTAAAATTGTATGATCACTGTTATCAATTCCATGTTTGCCATCCTAAAGCCATCTTCATATTGCTTGCAAGAAATAAAAGACATACAAAAGCAAGGTTGTATTTTTCCAGGTATTGTAAAGTACCATTTTTTCCGCATTGCAATCATCAGTCATAATCACTTGTGGATCGATTATAGGTCCATGTCCATCAAATGCCGTTAAAGAAATTATCTTTTTTAATGAATCTAATGCTTTTGTAAAGATAGATACTGTTTCGTTAGATATAAGTATAACAGCAAGTGGCAAACCACTAACAGATATACTAGTAGAAAGAATTGTCAAGGAAGTATTAATAATATCTAGTCCAGCCATTATATCCATGTAGACTAATTCACCAGCTTCTTATAACATATGGCAATGTAATATAAGATTTGTCACAATAACAAGAATAAATGGTTATTCAATATTATTCTTTTCAGAAGCAATATATGTTTGCATTTATACATTCACCTTTCTATTAGCATTAAATTCTATAACCTTCTTCTCTAATTGATCGAACATATCTTTTCCATTCTAAGCTTCAAGATATTGATTACGATGTTTTTTATAAAGGTATTTAATGTCATTTTTATATGAAAATATTGCTCTGTTGGTTAACATTTCTTCATCATTTTCGTATTCCAGTTGCATTTGTTCCCAGTAAGTATGGTATACACTGCTAGAATTATGCCCAGCATTGAAAAGCTTAAAAAGTACATTCTTTATTTCGTCAGATATCGGACGAAAACTCGTAATGTGACTTGATCTAAGAGAATGATTGTAATGAAAAAATAAAGAAATGACACATGAATAAGGAAGAGCTTTCTTCAGTAGCTGAATGTTCAGTGTTGCTGAACAGTTTATATCTCATATCTGTATACTTCTCATATGGACTTCATTTTTTTTGGTACTTAAACCATTTTCATTATTGACACATTTTTCTTGTTTTAATTTTATGATATAACTATGAATATAGTGATATCGTTTTGAGAAGATATAACAAATTTTCTTAATAGTGTGTTCTCAAGTTTCTTGCATCATTATCTTATATAAATCCATAATTTTTGAATCCATGCCTTAGCTTTTTCAATGTCCAAAATGTTTATGTGAAATTTTATTTTGATCGGGTTTTCTTGGGTACCTAGAAATTCGTATGACAAGATTTGTTTGATGGAATCTATAAAATATTTGTAATTTAAAGGTAATGTATTTTTAATAATAGGATCGAGAGTATTAATGATTTTTATATTTAAAGTTTTAGAGTAAGAAATATAATTAAAGATTAATTCCATTGTGATTTCAAAAGTATATCTTATAATTCGACTGGAAAAACTTTATGGAATTTCGTGTGATCTGACTTTACAAAATCTGATTGAGATTGTAAGAATTAAATTATGAAAAGATACTTCTTTGTATATGAATTAACATTGTATTTATTTTTAGTAATTCACAAGTACAAGATAAGGCATATGAATTTAGCATGGATTTTTTTTTGATGATTAATGAAATATGATTAAATAATTGTAATAATGTAAGTAAAGATGGGTCCCTAAAGTATTTAGCATATAAAATTTATATCCTTTTACGTCCATGTCTCCTAGAGGACATAATTCCTAGCTCTTTATTTCAATAGAGACATAATTTCAGAAATGATTTGTATAGATACTTAAAACTATAAAGAACCTTTGTAAATAGTTTTTTTTTATTTCTTAATATAGAAATGAAAATTTTTAATAATAAGGGACATTTGAATTATGTCCTCACAAATAATTTAGGAACCCATCTTTAAATGTAAGGTTTTAGATGATTTTTCTTTTATTATTATTAATACTGATACAATTTATTTAATAACACTTATTTAATTTTAATCTATTTAGTTTCACATTATAATTAATAAAGAACACAGTATGATGATTCTAGGTAAAGATCTTTGTTTTTGATTGCACCATTATTTATTTTAAAAGCTATTTGCATGATTCTTTTTTTCTTTTTTACCGATTTTATTATTACGGCATATAACGCTTCCTTGATGACAATAATTGTGGAATTGGTTATTTTCTTGATTAGTTTAAATAACCATTTCTAATTTTCAAAAGATATACTAACTAGAATTCTTTTTTATAGGCTTTAATAGCCATGGGAATTTCCAGGTTTTACTATGGGCAATCTGCGAAACAGATCATTTGGTTTAAGGGTTAGAATTTCAAGGATTCTTTGTCTTTGTCTTAATATCTTTTGGTATTTCCGGTGAATAAAAATATGTTTATTAGTTAAGTATATATACATAGTATTCCAAGTATTAATTTAATAATTACTTACTTGTAACTTATCTACTAGCTAGATCTTTGCGATTGCTTATTTTCTATTCCACCTTATCCCGACTAATAACTATAAAGAGATAAACAATAACAATTGTTATAAAAGATTAGTTAATTTAACATATATATTTTTTATTTATTTAACTTACGACATATTACTAGATATTTTTTTATAAATTTTTATTTATTATTTGAAATAATAAATTTGTATATTTAAGTATTTTCTACCTATCCTAATTATCAAATGACATGAATAATAACGAAATTAATTAAGTCATTACTTAATCTAATAACTACTTAATGGATCCTTGGTCATTATTAGTATTATATTACCAATACACTTAAAGATAATATTTAAGTTATATATAGTAAAAAAAAAAAATCGTTTAATGATCCCATATTAAATAATAGCATTTAAAGGTTTGTTAAATTATACAGGCAACATTGGCATATACAAGATACTTACATTCGTTCGGCTGTAGCTTCTTTTCTTTATAGTTATGATAGGAACGCAGGTCAGATTAATAATAATAGTTATTGATGTGGTGGAAAGAGAATATGGGTTCAGGTTACTAGTCTCATGACATAAAAGGGGTTTAAGCCATAGACTTGGGAAAGTGCAGCAAGGAAAACCTAAGAAAAACTTGCTAGTTAATAAAGCTACAATAAAAGAGTTAGATAAATCTATTATACCATCACGAAAAAAATATCGAAAAAAACACTTACATAACTTAAATCAAGCTTTATTAGAAATAAGATCTAATGGTCTAAAATAGTTTTTTTTAAGTGCATATACAAAAAATGCTATAATCGAAATTAATAAAAAAGTTGAAATATTTCAATATCTTTGCATTATGGTTATATGATATATATTGAATTTTATATTGACTTATCACGTGACCATTATCTTATGATTCAAACCGGGCACAAATTTATTTTTTGCATAAATATAATCAAGATTTTATTAAGATAAACTATAATGATAAATTGTAAATAATAATTTTAATACTTATTTTTAAATAAATAAGTAATAATAAATAATTTTATTTATTTTTAAATTATATTAAGAAAAAATTTTATTAAAAATAAATATTCAAATATAAAATTTAAAGTTTATATATAAAAGTAATTCAACTAATATATATTTTATATTTATATTAAATAAATTTATATATATTATTTATTTTTATATTATATTTAATAACTATTGTTAAAATTTCAAAATTAAAATATTTATTAAATTATTAAATATTTTAATTAATATTTTAATTGTTTTGTTTTTATTATATAATATATATAGTGTGTTGTAAAATAATATAAAAAACTTTTTCTACTGATTTCTTTACCAATCCAAAAAAACAAATGTTCTCAAAAATTTTTTTTATTTTTGATAATAAAGTCTATATATTTTTCTTAATATTTTATTTCTTGAAAACTGATCTTTTCCATTTGTTTAATTTTCTTTTTTTTTTTTTTTGCAAAAGGGCATTAAATATGAGACTTTTATTAAACTTTCATTTACTACCATTACATTAACAATCTTTATATAAGTAAATTAATTATAGCCTATTGCGACAATATAATGTGACACATATAGCTTCTGAAAATCCAAGTAGGAAAAGAGAAAAGGTAAATAATAGCTACAGTCAACTCTCTCTAAGTGCAACCACCTTGGGCTGCCAAATTTCTTGCACTTAGAGGGTTTTTGCACTTAGAGGTTTTGAAATTTTATTGGACGGTACACATGATGTGGTGTTCGCGATGTTTGATTGGATAAAAGGTTAGGCCGATACTGGTGTAAGCATTACCATATCCATTTGTTGTTTTTTCATCGTGATATCGTGATAAAAAACGATAAGCGCTTGGACTTGCCAACAGTACGCAGGCATTTCATCAAAGACATTGATCGTGACCAGTAGGAAGCTGATACCTGGGGATTTCCCTCTTTTTGCCTAGTGAGTGTGTTTGCCACCTTCCTTGTTGCATAAATGTGCCACGAACTAATTAAAACTTTCCCAT
>CAJVPV010000397.1:0-22700 GCA_910591835.1 Acaulospora morrowiae | reverse complement strand
AATAACAGATCTGTAATACAAGACTATTCTAGAATAACTAACATTTCAAGGGTCAATGCTAGTGAAAATCGGTCAAGGGGTAGTGAATATCTTGGGCGAAAATCAAGTGTAACAATACATTGTTATATACAATATCAAATAAAGAAATAATGCTTACTTATGAGGGGAAACCCTCCCAAAAAAAATAAATAAAATTTAAGTTAAAAATATTTTTAAATAACTTCAAGCTATAGGTTTTTAAAAATATTTTTGTTAATTTTTATAATATTTAAATAATTATTAATGAAATTATATTGAAAACCCAATTTAAAAAATTATAACTTATATTATATATAATTATAAAAAAAAAAACTTTTTCCCATTCCCACTTTCTACGCTTGAAAATTTTCTTTTTAAGAAATTTTTGAGTTGTTTATTTTTTCTTTGTCTTCCCCTTTTTCTTTTCTCTATGCCCCTTCCCCATACCTCTTTATTTCCTTTCTCTTATCTTCTTTTCTCTCTTCTATATATTCTTTCTTTTTACCTTTACTTCACCCTTCTGTTTTTCCCTTTTCTTCCTGCTGAAGCTATGTTTTTCCCTTTTCCTGAAGGTTTTTTTCTCTAGGCCTATTTCTCTTTTGAAAACTTTGTCTCCATAACATCACTTCTCTGGCTAGTTGACTTCCTTTTCTCAAGGCCCATATTAAGAAGCGGTAATCTTTCTTAGAACATGGACTTTAGGAATTTTTCTCTTCCATGGCTCCTCAGAAAAAGGACAGATGGCTTATCCCCTCCAAAAGATCGACATGGTCATCATTACCAAATCTGATATATTTACCGATTGGCAGTTAGACTATATATGTCCAAGAAACCTCTATACAACTATTATTATCCGAAAGTATCCAAGAAGTTGTGCTCCACAGTATCCAAAGTGAAATGGCAGCCAATACCAATGCAACTAGCAATAAGCTAGGTTAGTTGCAGGTGTCATACTAGTGATTGGAGAACTTAGTAGGGTAATACATAACAACCAAGGATTCTAGTTACCCTTGCAACACAAGCTGGTAAAGACAACGGAAGTTTTTTGTTCACCCCTTCGACAATATAAGTCTATTGTACAAGGTTAGGTTCTGATGCTATTAAGAAAACTAATAAAAACTCCATCCATAAGACACTTCCACTACACTTGAAGCATGGGTGTGCCAAATCTTTTTTCTGACTTGAAGGCAAACCTGTATAAAGTGGCTGCAGCATCTTTATGCAAAAAGGTACACATTTTTTACCACCTTCAACATCACTCCGCTTGCTGTACATCAAGCCATATTTGGAAAGCAGGTATGCCAATCCTAATCATGACTTGGAGGCCAACCTGTATAGATTGGCTACAGCACCTTCATGTAATTAGATATATATTTAATTCCAGGTAGCTGGACGCCATTCATAATTAGATATAAATTTTTGAATTTCTTTTTTGTCTATATTCCTTGGATGGTACTAAAAGAGCACAGGGGTCTGACCTCATATAGAAGCCTTGCGTTAAACTCTTTCTAGCAAAGAGAGACATATGTCATACTATTGATTATTGTATCTTACCCTGTAAGTAAGTGAAAGTATAATAAATATAATAAAGCGTGATAGCCATTTGCTCTTTTCAAAAAAAAAAAAAAAAAAAACTTATATTATATATATATATAAGTTTTTAAACTAATATTTTTTTAATATAATTCAATAAATAATTATTTAATTTATGTAAATAAAAAAAATATTCTATTATTAAATTTTTTTATTATAATTTTTTTTTAAAATTAATTATAATATACTGTATAAATAAATTTTATAGAATTAATAAATATTTTTTAAAAAAAAAACTCTTTCTCATAAATTATTTTTTACCTGAAAATTTCTTTATTTAGTAATAGTTCTTCCAAGAAACCTTTACTTTCCAAACATTCTCAAGTACTCACAATCACTAAATAACTTCCATTATGAAGTAATTCACAATATACATGTGGTATAAATTATTTTGCTGTTGACTCAATTCCCAAAATCCTCAAAAATAATTGCATTATGACTCAATTATTTATATGTTTTAATAGTGACTCAATTAATTGCGTCAAATAATTGTATCAATTGCGTCAAGGATCTATGAATTTCAGCAACATGTATAGTCCACAATCAACAACAACAAAAAACAGTTCTTACATGCAACAATTCATTAGAATTGGAATCAACTTTTCCAAATTTTCTATCTCAATCTCAGTAACAACAAAATTATCAGAACAGGATTCACAAGAAACCTTCTTATTTTCAATTTGACAAACTTTCCCAATTAATTCCTTATCATAAAAGAAGACAAAAATATTGAAGAAATTATAAAAACAGGCTTTACAAATAACATTCATATTCTCAACTTTATAATGGATACTAGCAAAAAAAGGAACCAAAGCAGACTTTCCCAAACTCATATTTCTCTCTCTAACATCAGAAACACACCATTTAACTTCCAATACATCAGTAATATTATGAAAAAAATAAAAAAAACTTAACTAAACGCTGAATTCTACAACTGCCTTCAAGAATTTCTCTCTATCTTCCAAGAAATAATCAAAAACTCTAACCAGCTTACCTCTGAAAATAATTGTTCATCAATTACATCTTTTGTCTTTTAAAAAAGGGATATTGATCAAACAACTACAATACATGCATATGCAAGCCCCTTGACCATTACTTCAACCTTTATCCAATCTAGTAACTCCACAGAAATCAATGCAACAATGAATATATCAATGAAACTATCTGATCTGGATTTTGCCAAATCCAAACAAACCAATCAAACAAATATCACCCCAATCACCCCTTTTAACAACCACATAAGAACATCCACTTCAGTATGGAAATCAGTAAAATCCTTCCCATAAACTAATTAAATTTAATGATAATTAATGATATTATTGATCTCGATAAACTTGCCAAAAACCCTACTCAACCAAAAAATACTCCATAGTCTTGGTCATTCTCATTCAAACAACAAGTTCAAACAGAACTTCAAGAAATATGAAATACTAAACATTATGAAACACTTAGAGCCAATACTGAAAAACTAGTCAACAATCTCTTTCGAGCACCAAATAATATACAAGTCATTATTTAAACTATTGATACTATTATCAAACTCCCAAAATATTCACCTTATTATCTAAAAGCAATAATGAACAAAATCAGTTTCAAAAACCACATATTTTTCAGCTCTTTTATTTAAAAAGAAGATTTCATGCCTGCTTGCTAAAAAGAATTCATCGAAATCGAAAAAGACTTCCAGAACAAATATAAAAGAGAAAACAACCTACACTTTATTAACTTCAAAACCAAAAAGAAAATCTGTACCATAAGCTGCATTATTTTATCAATCATATACAGTATAGTGCAAAAAATTTTGAAATATTATTTACAGTAAATGCACATAACTTTTTCAAAACAAAAGCAATTCATGTGAAATTTTAAATATGTAAATAACATATTCCAAACAATATATATAGGTACTTAAAATCATTTGATTATTTTTTTAATGTTAAATGAGACATTTCTCATAATCTTTATTAATATATAGTAAAATGAATTGTTATATGATTAATATTAAGATGTAAAATACATTGCTATACATGTTAGCCTACTATCCAATTAGTTATATCTCTAAAAAAAAACCCTTGAACAGAGAAAAGGAGAGGAATTATCTAATCTTGAAGGGCTAATACCTTTCTAATAATTTATTTTATCCTGTAGGGACATGGATAGAGTCTCGGAGAAAAGTTTAAGTGTAATATCAATTAGTTTGTGTTGATGTATTTGTTTGTCATTGTTTGATGGGTTATTTGTTTATGTTTTGTTGTAAGTAGTTGGGTTTTTGTTTAGTTTTTTGTTGTTGTTGTTTCTTCTGTATTTAGTGTTTTGAGATACAGTATGTCAAGGAAGCTTTCCTCTACAATCATATCTTTGTTTCTTGGAGTTCAGATGTGTTGGTAGATGAGTTCAAGTGTATCATTTTGTATTTTATTGAGGATTTTGAGATCATATCGTGTTGCTTGGAGATTGTTGAAAAGATTTTTGAGTTGTAATGTGCCTGTTGCAAAGTTGATTAGTTGGATAGTGATATTGATTGTTTTTTGGACTAGGTGGGAATTAAGGTTTTTATTATTTTTGAATTTTTTTGCAATTAGTATTTAAGTGTCAGATAATATTTTTTAAATTGTGTTTATGTTGTGTTTGCAAAGCCAAATATGGTGTATAGTTTCTGAAAAGAAGTTACAGCATGGGCATGTATTATTTGTGTAGATGTGTGGTAGTGTAGTGTAAAGATGAGATTTAGTTGGGAGTGTATTGGAAAGAATTTTAAGACGGAAGTTGTAGATTTTGGATTGATATTGGTTTGTTGGTATTGATGTATTTTTGAGAAAAGTTAGGACATTAGTTAGGAATAAGAGATCTGGTTTGAATGTTGTTTGAGCACGATGGGAATAGATTATTTCTGTGAAACAGACAGTTTTGTTTATTTGTTTTATATATTGTCTTGTTGGTAGGATGGGATTTTTGTTTGTGTTGATAAGTGTAAAGTGTATTGGTGAAGAATCGATTATATTGATTTGTGGTAGTTGAGAGTTGGTTGATTGTATTTTTTGTATTGTGGATGTGAATTTGAAAAAGGTGTAAGAGATTTGAAGAGTTTGTATTATATTGTGAATATTTGAAATAGTAGTGAAGTATGGGATTTTATATTTTTTCCTATGGTTGGTAGATGGTGGAGAAAAGGTTTTGTGATTTAATTTTAGGTGTTTGATAAAGAAGTAATATTCTTTTGATTTGTTAGATAGGAAGATTATAATTATTATATGAAGAAGTAATAAGTAGGAGTTGGATTTAATATTGATTGTGTATAATTTGTGGTGTTGAATAAAGTTCCAAGTTACTGATGTAGTGCCAGTTTGGTATTTGTATGTTAGTAAAATTTCAAGAGGGATATCGTTATATTGTGAAAGTAAGTTGATAATGGATTGTGATATTGATGAGATGTGTTTTTGAATTAATGATTAATATAGGTTTAAATAAATTAGTATTTGTGGATTGTTAAGAGGTGGTTTTGTAGACAGTGTTTGAAAGAGATTATTTTTTGTTGCTTTTGTTTTGATTGTATTGTCCGATTATGATTTAGTGAAAGGATTGAGTGAGCTTATAGGAACTAGAAGTTGGCAGTCATGGGTACTCATTTGAATATTTTGTGGATAGCCTTGGCATTTGGAGAGTGTTATAAATCTGTTGGGGTCAGAGTTGTTATAGGTCTGGTGGTTAATGAGAATGTTGGTTGTATTTGTTTTTTGTTTTTTTCCTATGATTATTTCATTGTTGATGAGAGATACTAGCTATTTTCTTTTTTTATTTCGTTTGATTGGAGTTGAGCCAATTTGTTGAAAGTTTTGTTGTGAAAGTAGTTTATACCAAAGAGGTGTTTTTCCATAAGCGTTGAATCCCAGTCTGGCTAAGGTGTGATACCAGTTTATAAGATTGTTATTATTGTATTGAAGTAGTTGTTCAATATAATAATTATGTTTTTTGGCAAGTTGTTTTGTGAATATTGGCCAGTTTGGGTGATGTGAGAGGAGTTGGTGAATGGATGTATTTTCTCCTGGAAGTTTATGAGAACAGTTGGTTTTTGTACAGAATGAGATGTTATATTTTTTGGCAAGTTGTATTGTGTAGGTTGTAGTGTTATGTTTGAATATTTGTTAATTTTGGAAGATACAATGGAGTTGACAGTTTTGTATTTGTATGGCAAGGATTTTTCCTTTCTTATTATGTTTAGTCGTAGGGTTGGAGAGGGAATATTGTAAGTTGGAGATTAAAACTTTTGATTGCAGATCAGATATTGGTTTGATATTGAAAATATGAGGTTGTAATATTAGAACTGAGGGAGAGTTTTTTTGATATTGAATTTGTGTTTGATTATTAAGTCAATTTTCCTTTGAAGATTTTTGAGCATATTTAAGGTGAGAAAGATTGTTTGAAATTTATATTCTATGTGTAAAAGGAGAACTTTGTTGTAAATGTATGATGCCATATGGCCTATTGTGTATTTAGATTTGAGTGATTGAGAAATTGTTTCTATTTCTTCGAGAATTTTGTCATGATTAAATGTGAGAATATTATATTCAGAGAGCCAAATGTCCAATATTCTTATTGGTTCTTTTTTGGGTGATGAAAGAATTAATATTGTTCCTTGGAAAATTTTTTTGTTGGTGACTTTACTATTCATAACTAGTAGTTTGGTTTTTATTAGATTAGCTTTGATGTCATTGAATTAGAAGAATTCTGTTGCAATATTTAGGTTGATTTGGATTTTAGATTTTGAGGTCACTAGGAGATTGAGATTATCCATGTATGCTATAGTATTGTGCTTTAGGTTTAATGGCTGTTGTATGAGAGCTGAGATCAATGGATTGTAGAAGATGATTCATTAGAGAGGTAATAATGTTTTCCCTTGGTCGATTCCCTTCAGGGATTATGATTTGTTAAGTGAGGCCGAGGTCTGTTATTATTTGGCATATGCAGTTTGTAAGAATGTTATTGGTTAGGGAGATAAAAGTTTCTAGTATATATACTGTATTCTTTTCATTGATTTTTTTAGCATGTCCAGGTTTACTGAATTGAATGCTGCACTTATGTCAAGTAATAGGATCCATAGTTTCTCTTGGATGAGTTTTTTGGAGTTGTAGATTGAGTTGAGAATTTGTATTGGTTCAAAGATGCTTTGATTGAGAAGGCTTATAAAGTTGGATTTTTGGAGTATATTATGTTTTGTTAGGATAAGACTGAGTTTTTTGGTTAGTATTTTGGTCAGAATTTTTCTGAATGAGTTGACTAGTGCAATAGGTCTCATTTCTTGAATATTGTATTTTCATTGGAGTTTTTTGCTAATGAGAAATATGTGATAGTTTTTTCAGTCAGTTGGGATTTCTTAAGAAGAAAATATTTGGTTGAAGATTGTGTGAAGATAGGAAAGGAGGGTTTTTTGAATTTGTTTTATGAAGAGATATATGATTTTAGAGGGCCAGGTGCTTTGTTGTTGGGAAGTGAGTTAATTGTTTTTGTAATTTCGTATTTAATGATAGGACTCATTAGTGAGTTGTAGATCAAGAACTTAATATTGTTGAGTGGAATATAATGTTTTTCTCATTTGGAGAGAAGTTCATTGTTAATTATTCATTTGTGGAAAATTTTTTTATAGTGGTCTGTGATTGTTTGATAGATTTGGATAGGATCTGTTATGACTTCTTCATTGATTGGGTCAATAATTTTTGTAAAGAAAGCGTATAGGTTTTTATGATTATGGATTTGTTTGATCATAATTTTTGGGTTTTCTTAAAGATTTGTTATTTGTTGATTAATGATTTTATTGATTGTTTCTTTCCTTTGTATAGTAAAAGTGTTATTTAATATATATATATAAATTCATATGTATATATATCCATATATATATATAGAAATTCTATATAATATATAAATTGCCAAAATTTAATTGAATTATGACTTGCTTGTTAATTTAGAATACAGTCGATATTTTATGAAATGATTTATGATAAAATAATTCAATATTAAAAAAAAATATTAATTTTAATATTATATTTAATAAATTCTATTTTACATTTTAATATTTGTTTTTTAAAATATTTTTAAATTTAATATTTGAATTTATTTTTTTTTAATTTTTTATAAATTATTTATTAAAAAATATTATAATTAATTATATTTATTTATTGAAATAAAACAATTTAATAAAATTATATTTATATAAATTGGTCAGTTTCAGATCAAATTGGTTTACAAAAAATTAAAACTGATCAATTTTCGAATTGGATTGGTTTAAAAAAAATAAATCAGATCAGTTTCGATTTTGGTTAAAACTGATTCAAATCAAACCATTGTGATTTTTAACAATATGTATTGAGTAATATTGAACAATAAGTATTGTATATATTGTTATGTATTTTGATATAAAGTTTGATTTTTTGAATAAAATAAAAACTATTCAAGAAAAAAATTTATTTATTTAATAAAAAATATGTATTGATAAGAAGTAAAAATAAAAGAAATCTCAAGAAAAGTTTATAAAAAAGCAACAGTTACAGATCTTTTTTTATATAATCCAAAGAAGAAGCAAGAACTTCAAACTTGCTTTTTTATTATCAAAGGTTCTATTCTAATATATCAATATGTTTTTTTAGTTTTCTTTAGGTTCTTATAGTGAAATAAGAATAGTGTGAAAGACTTTTGGATATTGAAAGATAAAAAAATATTTGTTTCTTTAATTTTAAAAAAAATCATAATAAAAGAAAAATTTTAAGAAAAATGGTATATATGGAAATAAGTTATTTTTTCAAATATATTAATATATTAATATTTGACTAATGATATTTTTATTAACCAAACAATTTTACTTATAATTTAAAAAAAGATTTTAATTATCAGTTTTGTAATTATAAAAAAAATTGAATTAAATAAGATTTTAGTTAATAATAATTCTCAAGTTTTGAATATAAAAAATTAAAGAAATATGTTACAATTAATTAGCTATTTATTAATTGTTTTTATAGTTTGAATTGTTACATTATTAATTTCATATAAATACTGTATAATAGAATTTTAATTTATATACAAGTAACAAGATAATTAAAATTGTTAGAGAAAATAATTAAAAATAAAATATATAATTGATTATATATTGATTAAATAATAATAATATTATTATTTTATTTCTTTAATAAATGTTTTTCAATTATAATTGTCTTTATACAATTATAATTGCAATATCTCCTTGCTTTATAATTATTAAAGATCTTATAAATGTTTTTTTTATAAACTATAATATACTATGTTAGGATTTTCACTTAATAAGATTTTTGCTATCAGTTCTCTGTCTTATGCTAGTCTTTGAGGTTGAATTGGCATATGATACCATACTTAAAGAATTTTTTGTTGGATTTGAAAATAAAAATTACTACATATAATTTCAAATTTTAAAAAACCAATAATACAATATTTAAAATTATTAAACAAGTATCATATAGAAATCTTATTTTTTTTATCAATTAATGAAAATAACAAGTCTTAAGGTTTAACAAGAAATTGTAAATTTTATAATAATTCAAATATTTCAAAGAATAATATATTTAATTATACAAGTTTCAAATATAATATTTTATTTAACTAATTATTATAATCAATTATCAATATATTAAAATCCAAGTTATTATAATCGTAAGAGTATATCTAATAAAAAATCAGGTAACTTTATTCACTTATTGTTTAAATGAAAAAAAATATTTTAAAGAAATTAAAAAATAGGTTTATTGATTTTATTTAATATACTGTACTGTATATGGGTCGTTTAGTATAAATTTTAGGATCACGCCAGAAAATTTCCGGTCCGCCTTCGAAAATAATTACCCATATATAATTTTCTGAATATTTGTTAAATCATGTATATTCATTATATCACACTAATTTATTATATAAGCTAAGCAATTTTATTTAACATTAAAAATAAATCGATACTATAATAAAAAAAACTATTCGCAAAATTTACAGATGTGTTATTTATTCAATTTGTTATTCAACTTATTTTTTTATATTGTCGTGGGCTAAATCAGTGAGTCTGTTGTCACCGCACAAGGTTTCTCGCGTATCGTAGCGACGGCAACAATAAAGTAGGTTTATTTTTTAACCATTGAAGTGTGTCTTTTATTTGGCTTTAACTTCTCTACCGACTAACTTAGAACCCTTCCAATGCCAATTACCTTAGGAAAAAACCTCGATTCTCTCTTTTAGTCTGTAACCCAAGTTACACGTCTTCTTTGCCACACTAAACACAAAGTAAGAGTTATCTTTAAACGTTACTTTATTGTTTTATTACTATAGCACTCTCTAATATACTGTAACTTGTCTAAATGCTACTAAATTACTCATTTATTTATATTGTTTACATGTTTACATCTATTTACTATTCTACGCTATTCTCCCACATCAACACTAATTTTGCGTATCGCGTTTCCCTACCCCTTTTTACCCACGAAACTATATTTATATATTAATAAATCATCATTTCTCCAATTTTTGCTTTTTTGATATTACAGAACTTAAAATATATTTTAAATAAGACCGCTTTCATGCCTCAGTTATGAAGTCAATCAAATTCGAGAAGAATTTTTATTTATTAGTGAGTGTACTTTTATGAAAGATTTCCTACATGCACACTGACCCATCTATCATATAAATAAAAATTTAATAATCAATAGACCACAAACTAACGTGACGCGGTTTTATACTATACTGTATACCGGTCCTTTTTACCGCCTTGTGCTATTTACAGTAGCACCCGCGTATTTTACACCGCTAAATTACAATTTTCGAATACGTACATGACGAATATCAAAGTACAGGAGCGCCGTTATTCCGTTAAATTAAAAGGAAAATTTGCGTCTTCAACATTTAATGACAGTCTTGTCATTTCTTCTTTGCATAATAAAATTTTCTGATATTCTTTCTCCAACAGTTGCTTTTTTTCTTTTAAAGTTTCCAATTCTTCTCTCCAATCGTTAATTGTATTTTCCATATCACTCAAGGAGGTACGTTGGTCTACTTCTTTATGATCACGATAAATACAATAAAATTATAGAGGAGAAGGTACAAGTTTACAAATAGCTTCTAGAGCGGCTCTTCCTGCTTTTAGGCCAGAAGAATGACTAGCTTCTTCGACTTTTCGTAAGGTTACGTCTGTTTCAATTTCTTCACCCGTCATTTTTTCTAATACGTTTTTAATTACGTCAATTTTTTTTCTATTAATTTTTTGCTTCTTGTATTTTGAATCCTTGAAACGAGGACATATATCTTTAAATCTAGTAAAGGAATTTTTTAATTCTATTTGGAAATTTTCTAATGTTTCGCATTTTTCTTTATCTTTAATAAGGCTTTCTTCGAATAATTTGTATGCTTCATTCTCCTTTACTATTGCAATAGAATCAGTGCTAGTGGCACTCAACAAACCACCAGCCGATAGAATAGCACCTGGCACCAAAACGAGTGGGAACCATATTCCCGCAATTACCAAAGCTTTACCAGTCAATATAACACTATGACCAATAGTACTAGCGATAGATCGATTTTTCATATCTTCTTTTACTCTTTTTCTGATTTCTTCAGTCACCTTGATTATTCCTTCTCGTTCGGGAATGAGTTCACTTAAACAAGAAGAGCTTTTAATAAATAGGGAATCGGTAATATTAATCGCTTCATTAATATCTTCTATAATTGTATTGAATTCACCAATCATTTGACTAAATTTGGCAAGCAGTCCAGGCCGGTAAATTTCCTGACAAGTTTTCAAGTGTTCTAGTAATATTATGCGAGATGCTTCTCGTGAACCTTTTACAATTGATTCCATTAACTTATAATGACCTTTTAATGGCAGATTGTCTACGTAGATAATCTTAGTTGAAGCAAGTTCGGTAGAAAGATTTGCAATTTCCTTTCGAAATGATTGGCGGTCTTTTTCACAGGCTTCATCATCTTCGAACTCCTGAAAGTCAGTGCAAATAATAGTCGTATAATCAGCTACTTGTTCATCAAAAATGATATTCTTCAGCAATTTAAAAGCCTCAACTTCCTCCCTGGTAAAACGGCCTCTTGTTACAAATAATATTTGATTTAAACCTTCACTAATGATATCAGCTTCATCTCCCAATGTACTTAATATTTCTTCTATTGGCTTGATTGGATCTCCAATTCCCACAGTATCAAAAATGCGATATTTTATCCCTTCGTGTTCAAATACCAAAGATTTTACTTTCTTGGTTCCGCGAACCCGGCTTGTACTTTCATTAAATCCATCGGTTCCAGTAATAACATTCGCCAAGGTAGACTTTCCGTTGCCGGCTTTTCCTATCAATAATATACTTCTTATTTCTGGCATAGTAGAATTCACTCCGAATAAAATTAAAGGATACTCTTTTACTTAATTTAAAGGATAATATCTGTACGTAGTTAAATATGTGATATAAAAGCATTAAAATTCTATGGTAAAATTTATCTGCTATAAAAAATTCCATGTTATAAAATAAGGTTTATATAAATATTTTATTGCACAGGATTGCTATTACATGTTTTTCCAAGTCGTTATGGTGGCGTTGCTAATCACAAAAATCTCATTTACTCATTGATGCTATTATTAGAATATTTAAAGTTAAATGAGATTCTTGGTGTGTATCAAGATATCTGATTTAGGGATATACTGTATTTCTTTCGGAATAATACTGTAAACTATAAAAGAAACAACAATAATCATATGATTGATAATCAAGTTACAGTCCTGTATACTGTACAAAGAACTACAGTACATCCAAAAATGGTTTACGGGGCAGAAAAAAAAAACAAGGCAATTGTTTCCTTTTAGACTAAAGCCTTCTTGCATAGGCTCCCGATATGGAATAAATAAAATCGCGCACCATGTAAAATCACAAGTGGATTGTAAACTCCTAATATTCGATCACGGAGTCGTTAGGAACCTTATCAATCCAAATAAATTAAATACGGAAATATTGTCACTGCTAATCAGCGAGTTTGTCGCTAAAAGGAAGAGTTTTGCGTAGCCATGATTAAGTTTTGGTTAAGCGTAGTAGAATATACGATTTGGTCGAAGCCTTTTAAAACTTGCCTTTTAACTTTATTTAGATTTTTATATGTTCTTTTTTATATTTGACATGATAGTGTCGGGGGTGCAACGGTGAGTCGTCACTATGACGCGATCGTCGATCGTGTAGCGTCGAATAGAGGCGTGTGATATGGCACGAGGTAAGTGTAAGTACTATGTATGGAGCTGAGTGTTTTATAAAAAGGTCTTTATTGCCCGTCCTCTCGCTATACAATTATATCTCTCTTTTATACGTGTGAGAAAATCCCAAAAATCCCTCAAGCTCCAATTAAACCCTAATTGGGCGAGGACATCATATGGCTGAATCAATTAAATTTTTAACCCCTTTACAATAGATAATTTTAAAACATAAAAAAGATTTTAAACAACAAGGAACAAAGAACAGTTGTTAATATAAGCAACTAATATCGCGAATTTTATTGTCGTTTGCTTTACTCCGTTACATGAATAAACTCGTGTTCTGATAGACCCATTTAATATAAAAATCAAAAATCAAAAATCAATAAAAAAATTTATTTATTTATTATTGGTAAATGTTTACATTAATTTGATGTACTTTATTTTTTTAGAATTGATTTTTATTTATAATTAATCTAGTAAATACTAGTTATAAAATGAGTTTATTAATAAATTGGTTTTGTTAATATAAGCAATCAAACTTTTCTATAGTATAAACGTATTTTGTTTATCTTGTTATAATAATATCGTCAACTTAAAATAAATTCTAATTTACAATTTTTATATTGTTTTTATATTATATATATTATATTATTTTTATCTATTTCAAAATATTTTTTAAAAAAAACTTATATTTACAAATTATTAATTTAAAATAATTTTTTTCAAGTAGCATATTTTACTTTTTATTCTTTAAGAAAAATGAGCTTTATATCCAAAAATATAATGATTTCAAAAAATACTATTATATTAAAATAAAACCTCTAATTAAAAACCATACAAACTGAAAGTTTTGCTTTTTTAATTATATGAAAAAAATATTATACAAATTATTCTTTATAATTCTTTTTTAAATATTATATTATACTAACATATAAATTCTTAATAATGTTAAAAAATCATATTTGTTATCTATCTCTATATTCTTATATTTAAATTACAACAAAATTAATATTGTTTAAACCATTTTGATTAAAATATGCTTATTATTTGCAATTATTATTATTATAAACTTTTTTAATGATTTGTAAAACAATATTAATATTATATAGTTTTAACAGTAATTAATTAACTAATATTTTAATTTTTTTAAAAAAGTTTTATATTTTATATTTTTATATTTTTAAATTTATTTTATATTTGATAATTAAAATTAAATACTATTGTAAAAAGATTAAAAAAATTAAGGGATATAAATATATAATGTTTTTATTCAATTTAGGTTTAATTTGGGCTTGTAGGATTTTAGAAATTTTTTTACATATATAAAAGAGAAAAAAATGTATTAGAGAAAGAAAAATAATAAAAGATCTTTTTATAAATATTCAGCTTATATTAGTATTTTCACCTACCTTATATTACAATTCACATGTAACCATTCAATATTATACAATAGGTGATCATGATATAGTAATAGACTTGCTAATTATACTCTAAACACTGTATATTGAATTAATAAGAGTAATTAATTATTGTTAAGTTAAAAAAATTAAATTTATAATATTATTAAAATAAATAATTTGAAACAAATAATTTATATAATTTATATTATTAATATTTATTAATTTGTAATAGTAATAAAATTTTTAATAAGTTTGTATTAAATTAACAAATTTTTATTATTTGTTTAAAAAATTATTAAAATTTTATCAATATTTAAGAATTTTATTAGTTTATCCAATATATCACTAGTTTTAACAAAATTGTTATATATTTATAATTATTATAATGAATACTTTGATAACATATTTAAAGTAATAAAGTTAATTAAGTAAAAGGGTTTAAAAGTAATATTAATAATTAAAATTACAAAAATACTGTATAAATATAAATCAATAATAAAAAGATTATTCTGAAATTAAAATCATTACAAAAATAAATATAGAAATTAACCAAATAGCAATAAATATTAGATAAAAATAAGTATGATATTATATTATTTATTATTTATTGATTTCACCTATTTCATTTTTGAAAAGCATGTACAATAAATTCTAATAATGACCTGAAGATCAACCTGTATAAAATAATTAAATTTTTTTCTATATTTTTAAATATAGTAGTAGGAGTATTCAGAAATCTAACTTGCTGATACAATTTTATGAGGTATTTATTTCTTTTACAATGTATATATAATTTCAAATCATAAAATAATAGTATTATTACATTATAATAATAGAATTTAAATAAAATAACATATTTATAATTAATATTTATAACTTTAATTAAAAAATAATAAAATTAATTGTAAAAAGTTTTTTTACAATTATCAAAAATTGCATATATTTATTTATCATTTCTGCAACTTTCTTTCTAAAAAACAATTAAAATTTAAAGACTAACATCGTTTCCGAGAAAACAATTTTTTATGCATGTTATGTATATATAATTGGCAAATAAAAAATCAGAAAATTGTACCAAATTAACTGTAGTGAATTAATATAATAATTATAGCGCAATTATTCGGATGGTATAAATTTTCGAAAGTTTTAAGACTTTTAAATTTTAACCTTTAGTCGTTAAAAAGAATCAGTTGATGTTTGTATAGTATTTCTATTTTCTGACACGGTCTCTTTTTTATGTATTAATTTTATAGAATCATTAAAAAACGTAACAAGTCATGTAAGTACGCCAAATTCGAGAGTTTTGTTTACAGTAATTAAATAACTTTGTTAATGAGTCTACCTTAGTGCAAAGATTTTGTATACTGTACATAATACATAATAGTTTTTATTTATGTTACGAGAACCTATGTACACGGACCCATCCATCGTTATTTATTATTATCAAAATCCTAAAATTTCCTTTTTTGATAATCTTGGAAAAACTCAAAAAATACGCCTAAGGAAAACAAAGAACCATAGTCAGACATCAATGTGACAACTATCCAATTACATTGTTCATATGTCTTAAATAAAATTTAATAATTACGCGATTCTACACTAATACCAGTCATTTTTATTGCCTTATACTATACTGTTGGGAGTGTAATCGGCGAGTCTGCGATCGCTGATCGTGTAACGGAGAAAGAGACGTTTAAATCTGGCGCGAGGTAAGTGAGTGTGCGTAAGATGGTATGTCATTTTAAATAGAAAACTTTATTTATTTGTTATCATCTTTGTTTTTTTCTTTACATGTAACATATATACTATATATATTTTACCAATATCCCTAAAATCCCATATATCCCAATTTTATCCCGATGTCCTAGCTAATTTCCCAAAGATCCCAAAGATCCTATTATCCCACAACCCCTCATAGATTCAATTACGGAATAATTGGATCGCGGCGTCACCTACGCCACTTAATCAGGAATTCCGAAAGTATGGAAATTGTTATTATTATATAACTTACGAACGAAGATTAAAGCCTAAGAGAGCTGTTAGTCCGTTAAATTAAAAGGAAAGTTTGCGTCTTCAACATTTGATAATATTTTTGCCATTTCTTCTTTGCATAATACAACATTCTGATATTCCTTCTCCAATAATTGTTTTTTTTCTTTTAAAGTTTCTAACTCTTCTTTCCAATTGTTAATTGTATTTTCCATATCACTCAAAGAGGCACGCTGGTCCACTTCTTTGAAATCACGATAAATAAAATAAAGTGATATAGGGGAAGGTACAAGTTTACAAATAGCTTCCAAAGCGGCTCTACCTATTTTGAAGCCGGTAGAATGACAAACTTCTTCGATTCTTCTTAAGTTTACATCCGTTTCAACTTCTTCACCCGTCATTCTTTCTAGTACGTTTTTAATTGCGACAATTTTTTTTCTATCAATTTTTTGTTTCTTGTATTTTGAATCCTTAAAACGAGGACATATATCTTTAAATCTTGTTAAAGATTTCTTTAATTCTATTTGGAAATTTTCTAATGCTTCGCATTTTTCTTTATCTTTAATAAGGCTTTCTTCGAATAATTTATATGCTTCATCCTCCTTTACTATTGCAATAGAATCAGTGCTAGTCGCACTCAGCCAACCACCAACTGATAGAATAGCACCTGGCACCAAAGCGAGTGGGAACCATATTCCCGCAATTGCCAAAAATTTACCTGCCAATATACCAGTATTACCTACAGTATTAGCTGTAAATCGGTTTTCCATATATTCTTTTAATGTTTTTCTGCTTTCTTCAATCACCTTGATAATTCTTTCTCGTTCAGAAAGGAATTTACTTAAATAATAGATTATTTCAATAAGTAGTGAATCGGTGATATCAATCGCTTTATTGGTATCTTCTATAATTGAATTGAATTCACCAATCATTTGACTAAATTTGGCAAGCAGTTCAGGCCGGTAAATTTCCTGACAAGTTTTCAAGTGTTCCAGTAATATTCTGCGAGATGCTTCTCGTGAATCTTTACTCAATAACTTATAACGACCTTTTATTGGTGGATTGTCTACGTATATAATGTTAGTTGAAGCAAGTTCGGTTGAAAGATTTTTGATTTCCTCTCGAAATGATTGGCGGTCTTTTTCACAGGCTTCATCATTTTCGAAGTCCGGAAAATCAGTGCAAACAATAGTCGTATAACCAGTTACTTGCTCATCAAAAATGATATTCTTCAGCAATTTAAAAGCCTCAACTTCCTCCTTAGTAAAACGGCCTCTCGTCACAAATAATATTTGATTTAAACCTTCACCAATAATATCAGCTTCATCTCCTAATTTACTTAATATTTCTTCTATTGGCTTGATAGGATCTCCAATTCCCACAGTATCAAAAATACGATATTCTATCCCTTCGTGTTCGAATACCAAAGATTTTACTTCTGTGGTTCCGCGAATGCGACTTGTGCTTTCATTAAACCCATCGGTTCCAGTAATAACATTTGCTAAGGTAGATTTTCCGTTGCCGGCTTTTCCTATTAATAACACACTTCTAATTTCTGGCATAATAGAATTCACTCTGAATAAAATTAAAGGGTACTCTTCTACTTTATTTAGAAGATTATATCTGTACGTAGTCAAATACGAGATATAAGTACTGTAAAATGAAAGTTCACGATAGAATTTTTCTATGAAGAATCCCTCCTTATAAAATAAGGTTTATATAAAAATTTCAAATCTATTATTAATTGCATTTATATCGCATGTTTCTGCAAGTCGTTACGGTGGCGTCGTTATTCTATAAATCTCGTTTGCCATTATTAGCACACATCTGGGAATATTTAACGTTAAATGAGATTCTAGGTGTTGTGAGCATATGATTGTTAATCAAGGTACGGTATGTAAAGAACTAAAGTACATCTAAAAATGGCTAGGAATCACACAATTTACAAATGTCGATAGATCAATAAAAGATCAGGTTTCTAAAAGGTAATTGTTTCTTTATAGGTGATGAATCCTGTATAGTGCCTAAAATGGAATAAATAAAATCGCGCAAAAACACTACAGTAGATCGTAAATACTTTGTACTGTATACCAATTCAAACAAAAAAAATATGATGTTTTGTATTAAATATCAAATATAAAAAAAAATCGTTATTTTAAAAATTTCAACATGTCATCTTTCTAATTTATGGATACGACAATATATTGGATGGAAATAATATATTTATATTATTTATATTATTTAACTTAGTCTAGGTTATGACTACAGTACTCAAGTGTGACGATGATATTAAGGGTGTTTTCAACAATCTTAATCAATGCGATTAATTGTGATAATACTCTATGATTATATTCGATGAATATAAAGATCGTAATTAATAATTGAACGTGTTTTACGTTGATGACAATGTTCGTTTTTCTATTCACAATAAATTAAAGAAAATAATTTTACGGCATTAAATGCTTAAGCGATTGGTTTTTATACTCCACCAATAATAAAATTTAACCAATCGAAAAAAAAAATGCTTATACAAACTATATACAGTATATGTATTTATTGAAATATGTAATCAAGTTATTTCCACAATCTTATTTTGTTAAAATTTTTCATAATTCATTGATTAAGGTCTTGAGAACATCCTAATCGTGTGTCGTCATTTTGTGATGATTGGTTAAGTGTGAGCCGTCACTCGAATAACGATGAGACTATGTATTGTTGTTATTCAAGTGGCAACTGTGGGAAATATCTTATTTAGGTTATGGTAAATAGTGGATGTCCATTATATCGATATTTTAATTCAAAATCGATAGTAAATTTTGTATTTCATGATCTGAGAGCATTATTTCATTATTTTTTTGATCTAATTGCGATTCACGCATCATTTGAGGCGAGTGAGACACAATGTGCCATGGCTAGATATGCAGTCAAATATTTACATAAGATGACATATTAACTTTATACTTTAAATATTTTAATAGTCGTCTGTGCACCTGTCGCTAAAAATTAATAGAATTTGCGTGACTGTTAATCAAGGTAAGTATTATGAAAGCTGCGAGGCGTGTTTACAGTACTGTATTTGGTCAATATTGATCAATTGATTTATTGTTCTTTTTTAACATTACATTCTTTCTTTTTATACTTCAATTATTTATATCATTAATAGTAGATATTCTACTAGAGAATAATGGCAATTATATTACGTAATTCTTTTTCATACTTTCCTTCCTATTTCTCATAATTAGACAATCGGGTACCAGCAACCAGAAACAGATTTCTAGCAGTACACATCGCGGATACCGATCATGTGACATATTCTTACCCTGTTACAATATATAAAACATATCTGTAATTTATTGTATTAAATAAACTTAAGTCTATTAATGTCGTACAAGTATAAATCTCTGTTACAATAAAATATCAATAAATAATTACTATACATTATCTTAATGTGTCTTCAATATATTGTATATATGATTTAATTATTAGAAAAATCTTTAAGTAACAATAATTGATTTGAGTAATTTATTAAAGATCAACCTGGAACTAAGAAAGATGTCAAAACAGATATCTACTACCTTATTTTTATTTAACTTTATTATTAATTATATCTTGGTAAAAAAATTTTTTTATTACAAATAAATATTACTTTTTTAAATATTTGTTTCCATTAAATTAATAATTTATAATCTACAAATTAATTTTAACTTATTGTAACTATATTAGCAATAGCAACTTAAATCACAAAAGTGTATTTATAAACTATTATTAAATAGTCAATTTATATCAATAATAATGAAATTATTACAGAAGTAAAAATAATTTATCAATATAATTATTATTTGTTATTAGAATATTTCAATTTTTTAAAAATAAAGTTTAAATTTTCATTACTTAGAATATTACTCTTGATAATTTTTATTTTTTCTATATTATATCTGAAAATAATAATGGAAACAATTTGTGATTTGATTCAAATATGACTAAAAATTATTTATATTTAGATTTAAAATAAAAAATTTATTAAATAAAAATCAAAATAGAATTTGTTAAAAAAAGAATTTTACAAATTAATTACATTAATAAGCTTAATTTATATTTTTTTTATTAATATATATACAGGGTGTCAAGAAAATAATTGAACTCTTGTTAGATAAACTTACAACATATCTACTAACTTTATTTGTTTAGGTCAAGAGGCTAACAAATTAATATAATTGTATTCAACTTTTAAGAGGCATAAATTTTTATTTATAGTAAGTAAAATATTATTTTTTTCTCACTTAAACATGGTAGTAAAATCATTAACTTTGCAATAACAAACTATTCTACATTTTTGATATAAAGATATACAATCCCTCAAAAAACTTTGCAAAATCACTGGTATCCTTCTATTAACGATAAACTATAATTTAAAAAAAATTAAAGAAACTGGTGATGTTTCGCACAGGAGAGAAAATAGCTGTCCTAAAAAAATTAAAACCACAAAATCACATAAGCTTGAGCAATACATTCGTAAGGATAGTTTTGTTTTGTTGTGTATCTTAGTTATCAAATTATTTGAGGATAGAGAGAATGTCTTCTGCACTACTATTGGGATGCATTTAAAAAACCTTGGTTATAAATATGCTATCCCTACCAGTACACCTATGCTCACTGACATGCATAAAGAAAGGTATGTTGAATAGGTAAAAAAACATTTGAGTGATAATTGGAAAAGGATGATATTTTTATATAAAATGGCCTTTGACCTGTATAGAAATAAAGTTGGAAGGTGGTACAAAGGTTTTAGACCTTTTGACATTTGTCTAAAAGCCGGCAAAAGATTTTTGCTTGGGTTGGATTTTGCGCAAGAAGAAAGATTAATTTGTTTTGCTTTAGTGAGATCATAACAGGTGAATTTTACATTGAAATTTTGCAAAATTACTTACCTGAAATGAAAGGAATACTTGGTTGTCAGTAGAGATTCCAACAGAACAACAATTCAAAACACACTAGTCATGTTATAAAGAAATTCTTGGAAAAAAACTTTCCTGAGGTCATAGACTGGCCAGCCAATAGTCCAGACCTCAATCTACCAGAAAATCTATAGAGTATCGTTAAACATAATATAGAGAGACGAATATCTTCAAATATTAATGATTTGCAAAAGTATTTGAGTGACGAATAGGAAAAAATTACCTGTGATACATTAATTAACATGATCAGATCTATGCCTAATCAATGCCAAGCAATAATCAATAACAATGATGAACGAATTGATTATTAAATATGTTTTTTTTTTTTATAATAAAATATAGTTATTAGGTTTTTAAATAAAATAAAATAGCTTTAATGGAATTAGTAGATAATGCACTTCAGCTAATATTACAATAATTGGATTTGTTTTAAAATATTAAGCTGAAGCATTTGCAAAGCTTTTAAATATTACTAATTTTAAAGCTTCTGAAGGATGGTTAAGTAATTTTAAAAAAAAAAACAGATCTAAAAAAATTTGTTCATAGTGAAGAAGGAAACAGTGCACTTCTTAAATAAATTCCCAGATTTAAAACAGAATTACAAGATTTATTATGAAATTGGAATATAGAAAATGTTTTTAATTATGATAAAACTGCTTTGTATTAGAAGATGAAACTATTCAAATTTCTTGCTAAAACAATCATTATTGGCAAAAAAAAATAAACAAAGAATTACAATATTATTATGTTTAAATATTATAAGTATTTTAATATTATTTATAAATAAAATATTTAATAAATATTAATTATAATTTATATTATAATTTTAACTATGATATACCACTGCATACAATACCCCAGATATTAATTAATTTATTTCCTAATAAATTGAATACCCAGAGGATATTTTACTAGAAGGGTGTAGTATTAGTAGCAGGGTATATCATTACTATAAAATTCAAAATATGTACTAGTCTTACTTATTATTATATTAATATACCCAGGTAGTAGTCAATTATTAAGCAACAATTTTCTTGAATACTACCTGGTATTATTAGTAAGGGATAATATTTGGGGAGATATTATATATAGTGATATATAGTAGTGTCATATGTCAATCCAACCTCAAAGACCAGCATAGGACAGAGAACTGATAGCAGGGAAACACTTTGAATAGCGGGGGCCAATGTGATATGCTATAGTTCATAGAAAAGATACTTGAGGTTTTAAATATCATAAGGCAAGAGGTGTAATAATTATAGTTATATAAAGACAAATATAATTATGGTGATTTGTAAAGAACTGTTTATTATCAAAATATTATTACACTCATAATTCTATCAATTTCACATTTAATTCTCCTACAAATCTCTCTCTATTTTCTTTACAACTTTTCTACAATTTCTTTATTATTTTTCTCTCCTTGTACACGAAATACATGATTATCCTATTTATATAAAAAGAAATAAAGGATATAATTGGTGTGCTAAATTATTGAGAGTAACA
>CAJVPV010000396.1:0-22702 GCA_910591835.1 Acaulospora morrowiae | reverse complement strand
TTGTTTGGAAAATTGATAGTGTTTGATTGGTTAAGTTTGAAATATTGATCAATTGACAGGAGTAAACTGATTGTGGTTTTTATGTGAAAAATTTTTTGAGTGTGATTTTTTGGTTTTTGGTGGCATAGCAAAATATCCTAGGTGATAGTAAAAAGTAAACATTGAATATATTGTTGGTGCTTCAAGTCAACAATATAAACAATTTTGATGTGAAGTCTGGCTTTTTGAGATAAAAGAAAGTCCTTTAAGCAGAAAGTGTAGTTATTTAAAAAGATTTGTGTATTATTAAGAAAAGAAAATGGAAAGAACCCCAAGAAAGATTTATAAAGAAGTAACTGCCACAGGTTTTTTCTTATGCAATCCAAAAAAAAAGAAGGTTCTCAAACTTGCTTTTTTCTGGCCAGAGGTTCTATCCTGATGCACCAGTGTACTTCTTTGATTTTCTTGAGGCTCTTGTAGTGAAGAAAGAGGAAGTGTGAAGAACTTTTGGATATTGAAAGGTGAAAAAATATTTGTTTCTTTAATTTTGGAGAAAAATTACTATAAAAGAAAATTTTTAAGAAAAAGGTTGTGTATGGAAAAGAGTTTTTTTTTAACTTATTAATTATTGTTACTAATTTTTTATTTAATATAAATATGATTATTTCAAATATATTTACAATCTAATATTATCCATATCAAATACTATTTTCTCTCACACTAAGTAGATATTTGTGGTTACTTAATATTATATAGCAAGATATATTGTTTTAAACTTTTTTTTTGATATTAGTTATTTGATTATTGTAAATAAGCCAGCATTTAATTCATTATATTAATATATAAGAGATATTATTATTTTTATAATGTATATCTTATTATATACAAATCAAATAAAGAAATGATACTTATTTAAAAAAAAATAAATTTATATAAATAATTTAAAATTATTATTTCAATCAATTTTACAACTTTGTCTTAATATTGGAATCAAAATATAACAATATATAAAAATTGAATTTCAATAGAAAAACAATAAAAAAATATAAAAGAAAAATATATAATAATGATATTTTTATTAAAAGAATTAAAAGAAAGTTATAAGAATTTAAAGATTTATAATTCTAAATCTAGTTGTTTACAGTTATTTTTTTTTCAAAAGCTAAGAAAAAATACAATTTTTAAATAATATTTTGACCAATTATTAGTTACTTTTAATTTAATTATTTATATATAATTCATCTATTTATACAAATAATTAGCTAAAGAATTATTTATTACACTTAGGATAATTATTAAAGAAAATTTTTATTTATAAGAGAAAAAGTAAAATCACTTAAAATATTATTAAGACAATTACTTTTAAACTTTTATAAAAGTATTTTTCTAGTTCTTTTGCAAATAATTACTTAGAATTGAAAAAAAGCTTGAAAACTAGACTTTTAAATTATAGCTTTAAATTTGTTGTAATATTTAAAACTATATAGGCATTTAAAAATTATTGAAGAAAATAATAAAATACTATATAATAAATATAATAAAAAATGATAATTAATAATAATTGGAAATAAAATATGATAATATTTATTTAAAATTAATAAAATTTTCAAAAATTTTAGTAACAATATCAAATAGTCTTAAAATACTTAAAAAGTAACAAATTCAATTTCAAGTGTTATATATAGGATTTTTAATAATATTATTTTAATATTATTTCAATATTAATTTGATATTTAAATTTACTATAAATTTATATAAACAAATAATAACCAGTTTTGACAAAATTATACTTTATTGATAATTGTTATATTTTTATTATTATATTATTTACTATATAATATAATAAATAATATAATAAAAAATATATAATAATTATTAATAGATTATAATTTTTTTTTTTAAGGGCTAAAGTGCGATACACGTGAGGATTTTATTGTAAATCAACAGATTACAAATAACCATTATATGAACAGTCTATTTTAACTGATGCATTGCTCTTATTCTAATCCGAGTACCAACTTGCATTATAAAGGTGGGTTCATACTCAAGTATGAACTACAGAGAGCTTTTTTGTTTTTGTTTTTTGCTTGTTTGACTATTACTAGGGTCCTTATCACTTTTACTCTATAATACATATATCTGGATATTGTGAAGTTTACTGCTTTACACTTTTTAGTAAATGCTCCAAGAGTTTGTTTCTATAGTTGGCACATATTATCAAATCTGGGAGCTCAGTTGCTGGCCAAGTGAGGTGCGACTCCTTAAGAATTATTTCTTACTCTCCCAGTAGACACTTCATAGGACTCTTAGTTGACTTAGACTATCAAATCTAGAGATACAAATATCAAGCAGGGCGCAATTCCTGTAAAGTGGCCTCAAATCTTCAAGCATACCTGTAAGGTTTCAGCTTATTAATATATTATAATTTTGCCAACATTGATTATAACTTATATATTAAAATTACTATAAATTAATACTATTTGATATTAGTTTAATAAAGTTTAATACCTTTTGAAATTCTTGATACAAATTATTATATATACAATTATTTATCTAAAAATATATTGTATATTGATTACAAATAATAAATAAAAATTGCTTGTTGTTCTAATTAATACTTGTATTAAAAAATATTGTAAAAGATCTATATAGTCATTTTAATCTTAATATATAATACTATTATACTTAATTTTTGTTCAAGATTTTTATTATTCTTTATTTAATTTACTAGCATTTATATTGAAAATACTGTTATTCTAAAATAATTTTGTATTATTATTTTAATTGTTATTTAGCATTATATTTTTTGTATAATTAATATTTTAAAATATTTATTTTTTTATTTATTTATCTTTATTTTTTTCTTTTTATCTAAGCAATTGTTTCTATACTATCATATAAAAAACTGTTTTAATAAATGTATTATTTCTTTTATATTCTATTAGTTTATATAACTTATATTATTGTATGTATAAATATTATATCTCAAATATATATATAAAGTCTTCAATTTTTTCTAAAAATTAATAAAACCAAACTTTTATTTTATTAAATAAATATTTTGTCTTTTATAAAACAAATTACCATTACTTTTTTATTTGATCTCATAAATCTTAAAATTGTAATAATTTGTATATTCTTTGAAACTTTAGTATATTATATTGGTTTTTCTAAACAAAGTATTTTTCTGTTACTAATTCTTTGTTTTGATTTTTTTTCTAAGATAAAAATAATACATAACAGCATATATAATATAGATGTGAAGAAATATATAAAAGATAAAATTAAATAATAAAAAATCAAAATAATAAAATATTTATTTATCTCTAGAGAGTAGTATTATAATATTATTATATATAGTATATATAGCTAGTATAATGAAGATAAAATATGAATATGAAAGATTATATATGCTATATAATAAACAATAATATTGTATTGTTATGCAATATACATTCTTTTTATTTAATTTAATTTTGTATTACAAAAATCATATATATATAAAGTAATTTAGTAAATTGTATTTAATTATTAAACTAATCTATTTTAATTAATTTATATTTGATTTTTAAGTAATTAAAGCAGTTGAACATATGCATATCTTTTATTTTAAGTTTTATTGTGAACTTAACTATATTAAATTATTCTGGGTTTAAGCAAAATAATATTTATGTTTTCATTGTAATTATACTTTTAAAGATCTAGAAAAATTGATCCATATGTATCAGACTCTATTAGACTAATGCAAATTTGTCATGTTGCTTACCATTCTGCTTGTTATATAAGTGCATATCATTAGTTGAAATCTGATTATTCAGCATACAATAAATAATTCGTCAAGCATTTGTCAAATATTTAGCAATAATTTGGTATATCCAATTTGGCAATGATTGCCAAATTGTTGATGAATGTTCGACAATGATTGACAAGTGGCATACTGCTGAATAATCAAATTTCAACTAGTATATAAACTTGAACTTTTTAAAAAAATGTTGTCATATTTGTAGTAAAAAAATATCAATCTTATCATTGAATTTCTGAAAATGTTCTTGAAGAATTTATATAATTTTCTTTAAAATAATATTTTTAAAAAGAGTTTTATAAGTATCTGTATATCTAATTTTGTTTTATTATATGAAAGTTACCAATAGCAAAATCAAACTCTTTTTTTACCTATTCATACATTCAATTTCCTCATTATCATTTTCACTTGTCCTTTAATAAAATTACATTTTTTTAAATCTTTTAACATGTTAAAGTTGTAACATGTAGTCATTTTTTATTCCAATGGCTATTGTTACAAAGGGTTAAAGGGACTTAAACTATTACATAATTGAAAAGATAAAGAGAGAGTATGTATGTAGCAATAAATATTAAGATTATCCTATTCATATTATCGATGCATGTCGATCGTGGCTCATGCGTGGCAACAATTAAAAAAATATGTTATATTTTTCCAGGAATTGTAGTTTTAGAATTCGGATTTTTTTTTTTACAAGTGAACTTATTTGGAAAATCTTTAGCAGTTTTGGATGTCTAAGTGGCTCGCATCATAGTAGATATACTGTATGTGAAAATTGGATTACACGATCAATGATCCGATAGAAATTATCAGTAAGGGGCATATCAATTTTGAGGTTTATACTGGTTAAAGCATAATGTTGAAGTGTGGTAATAATTATAAAATACACTGATTAGCGCCTTTGAAGTGGGCATAAAACACGATTATCATTCAGATCCTACAAATTATATTAAAGTTAATGGCAATAGTGGAATTTTCACCCGGTTTTATTTTCCTTCAGACTGTGATATGACAAGAACCCTTTTAATTTTATCTGCTTGAAAAGTGCACATAAATTCGATATTTTCTATTATTATTCTCCTAATACATGGTTTTTTCGGTATGTCGAACATATAGATGTATTTGCTAACATCACTAATCACGTAAATTTATATAAATACGTCAGATTACGTGCCATGAACTGAAATTTTTTTTTTATTTTAAACACTCTAACCATTTTTGGACTTCGTAACTTATATATATAATGTTATCCGATACCAGAGAAATCATGGAATTAAAATTCTACAAATAATATAATTTTATAAGTAATTTTTAATGAGTTGCCAGATTTTTTGCATCAATTTAGGTGATGCCATTAAGAATTCTTTCCCGGTAGATATTAGTGAAGTAACGACCGTTGGGCATCTCAAGGATATCATCAAGACGAAGAAAGAAAATACCTTTACCAATATTGACGCTGATGAGATGGATCTATGGAGTGTGAATATTCCTATCAAAGGTGAAAATCCAGAAACCAAAATATACGCCGAAAATATCAAAGAACAATATCAAGGTGTAATGTTATCTCCATTCGATACTATCGGAGAATATTTTCACGAGTCCACTAGGAACATCCGAATTATTGTACAACCACCCACTGGTAAATGTCTTCCAATAGTAACAAGAAATTTGCAGAAACAAAATGTCTGACTTCTTTCTTTTTCCAGCACGAAACCTGCCTGAAACATTAAAATATTGTGATCCTCAACCTCTTCTCAAGGGTAGTGGTTTCTCTTGGGACTTTCAAGCCTCAGAAGCTTTGAAACAAAATCTTAAGGATGCTATTCGTGATCATTTCAAATTTTGGAAGGCTGGACAACTTGACAAAATAAAAATCCCACATTACTTCATTCTAGCAGGAGCTGGCGAAGGAAAATCTCGCACTGCACAGGAATTGCCGAATTTGTTGATCGAATATACAAATGATGATGTTGACTTACAGAATCGACTAAAGTCTGCTCTTGTATTTTAATCTATCATTTGAAAATGTGACAAAATTCCATGGGATGATAGAAACTAATAGCTCTTATGCAATTGGTAGTCGAATGGCCTTTCAGTTGTTACAACAGCCTGGTGAACATTGGAGTATATTTATGAATCGATATAATGTACTACCAGAAGATGTCTTGTATAGAATTGCCAAACATCACAATCAGAAATTCAATGATCTGAACGTAATTATTGTTCTGGATGGGCTTCAGGCGGCATTGAATAACCTCGATGATGGAAAGAATAAACGGTCTTTTTTTTATGATTGCATCTCTACACTTGGCAGCCTTTTGCTTTCTGGACCATTTATTGTTAATTGTTGTACGGCTACTATCAGCATGCCTATTTACGATTACTTTGCCAGTTCAGCTCAATTAAGAATCTTTCTTCCAACTACATTATTGAAACCTCCAGAAATAAATAACAGTCCGGTTTTTGCCAATGATCCAGTAATAAAGATGTTAGTTGATGATATGGGAGGTCACGGACGTGCATTGGAGGCTTTGGGAGAAGTACTTAATGGTAGAGATTTGAACGAAGTCAATTTTATCGACCTAATAAATGATGTGCGATCGACCCTTACAAAAAATTATTCAGGATGGCTGAGTAAAATCGATTATCTGCAACCTATTTTCCGCATTATTTTATCACACACACCTGTTAAAAAAAATACTACTGTCTCTGGGCTTGATGGAAAAGAAGTAAAAATAGATCATTTGATACAGTTTGGACTTATTCAGTTTAAAAGTTCGGATCCCGATCAAATTGTTGGTTATCTATCGTGTCCATACATTTGGTTATGGATTATGGCTCATGCAAACCATGGGAATGCAAATGATTATTTGTTACGGAATTGGGATTTTTCTTACTACAAAGAAGTATTTAACAGAAGTGGAGAATCAAGTATCCCACCTGGTTGCCAATACTGGCAACATTTTGAGTACTTTGTTGCACAATTTCGCTCTCTAAAATCATATGTCTATGGTGATGGGCAAAAAGTTGATCTCTGTGCTATTCATAATGGTGCAAAGCATAAATTTGTCCAAAATTCCATGATATATAATCGAAATCTTACATTAACACATTCGGTTAGGAGGGTCAGCACCAAGTCTGGAGATTATAACCAAGATAAAAAAATTTTATGCCAGGCTGAAGAAGTGGACATTGCAGAAGCGAAACATATTGTGATCAACGCACCTAGTGCTAAATATTCTGATAGCTTTTGTCCAATAAAAATGGTAAATATTGGTCAACTAAGAATGGAAACACGCCAATGCAAATAGTAAAAGATAACATTTCTCAACAAAAATTTGACGATGAATATAAAAAAGCAACAAGTCAAGGGGATACTTTTATTTTATATACATTAACGTCCTGCAAGGGACTTACGCTTCAGAACCCAATGTCTGCTATTATTAGCAAAGAAAATTGGAAGGAATATTTTGGACCCTTTGCTGGGAGGTGCTATAATTATGCCATGGGACCACCAGATATTAATAAAGCGACCTATACTCAGCTGACTGGAATTGAGAAAATTGGAAAAGAACGTGCTATTACTATCATGAAAGAACGAAAAAGACACGAATTCACTGATAAGGAAGATTGTAATGCGAGAACCAAAATTCCGCGTCAAGATCTTGATCCATTTTTTTAGGCTAATAAGTAATGTTTTATATTGGGAAATTTCTTTTATTCCTACATCAGCGACGACCTTATAAACATAGTGAAAATTGTACAATCGCATTTTTTATTGTGTTTTAATTAAAAATATAAAGTTTTCATTTTGTAAAATGTGAGAATAAAAGACTTTAATATGCTTCTATGACTTCCGAAGTAAATTAATCAATTTCGTAGTTCAACCATAGTTTATATTTTATTATTTGATATACAGTATATAGTACAGTTCACATGTAAAATACGGGGAACTATCTATTCTTTATTTTTTGGTAATTTTTTGATTCGGGTCCTCTCTTACTAGCAGGAGAATTATCGACAGCTATCCTATCTTTTAATAAACCAACAATAAATATATATATTATACAATAATTTAAAATCCGCATGTACAGTATACTTAAAATGCTAAGTAATAAAGGTTTAATAATTTTAATGTTTGAAATATAACCTATCTTTATTTGAATTAAATTAAAATCGACATTTGTAGAATAAATAGTTTCTAAAAAAAATGACAGATAAAAAACGATTATTCATCACAATTTACCATGCCTGAAGAAATTTGTCCACAATCGATTGATTTTAATGACCAGTTAGAGTCGAATCCATCAACTTCGTAGCATGTGTCTTGACTATTGTCAATATTTTCTACCCATTGATCAGTTTTATAAACACGGAGATGAAAACAATATTTGGAAAGTGACACCGAAGTACTAAACACTAAACATTCGGATTGACTGCTGTGAAAATGTAGATTGTCATCTGACCATGGTTCATTATTACTGTCACAATCATATATATCTGCTCTTCCACCATTCGAAACCGCCTCGAAAGTAGATTTGAGTTTAATCGTCGATGCATTTACTATACATTACGTAAATTAAAAAATAAAATCAAAATAGTAAATATTAGTACTGTTAACTACTAATGTTGAACTAATTTTTTAAAAAATTATTCAATTACCTTCATATACATCGGCAACTAGACAGAAAACCGTGAGAATAATAAGAGTGAGGAAGATATTGAATTTCATTATTAAAAATACAAGATTGTATGTTTCAATATTAATTTCTTAGGTTATTCCTTATTTTCATCGTACATTCACGACACATTTATATAAGAAATTGGTTTCTCTAGAATAAACGTCCAATTTTGGAGTAATATTCTTTCATTTGTTAAATTTATTTCATATGATTCGGATCTTGAACTCACCTCACAGCTGAGCGGTAACATCTTCACATTCATCTCTTATCTATTAACGCAGAAGATAGAGAATAAATACAATATATTTTTTATTTCACAATAATATAATATTTTAAAAATCGTAATTTCATAAATTTCATACAAAGACTATCTCGATAATGCCTAACTTAAAAAAATATTTTTATACAAGGTGTTTGTGAAAATAGCCTAACCTGTTTAAATTAGTAGATAAACAATTATTTCTATATGAAGTTGAAACAATATAAAATTTTGTTTGTGAAAATCATTTCATAGTATTTCGATTACTGTACACACCATAATTATTTTTGATAAGAGTTTTAGTGAACTAATCATATAATCTAATCGACAGATTAAAGATATACAGTATGTTGTAAACTGATCGACCCTTGAATCTGGTGTGGCATCAGGTTTCCCATGAAGTTAACACTAACCTTAATTTTGATCGGGTTACATATGAGTCAAGGATTAATCTGAGGCATAACATACATATACTATTTATTTGCAATCATCTAAGTTAAATTTTAGAAAGTCAATATGATAATTTGGGTTGTCTGAATATAAAATAGAAATTGTTACAACAGAATCAGATCCATCTGCTTTGATTCAATGCATATCATGTTTGCAATAATCGGAAGAAATCGATCTGTAATCTACTTATATTTAATCGAATTAAGGTATCTTCGCTTGTGATAGAATATCTTTGCGTCCCATACAAAATATTTTTTAATCAGAATTTCTTTGCATAGGTGCATCCATTCAACGTTTCAGAAAATGTCTTTCATGGCTTTAACCGCTTCTATATGGTTTTTCGTTGCGAAGATGTTCCCCGAAAATAGACATTTACGCATGGAATTAATCAACATGTGGCACTTTTTATGCGATTTCAGGAAAAAATAGTCAATGAAACTCTCGAAATATCAAGATCGACGCTATCGTTGAAAAAAATTGGCAAGATCAGAACCGATCCGAATCTCGTGATGTTAATTACGCAACAGAAGCACAGAATGTCGTTACCGCGATTAATAACGTGGCCACAAAGTATAACGAAATCAAACAGGTTCTAGAAGCCTACCATGATAATTTTAACCAAATTGCCAATGGATTCGAAAAAATCAGAGGATTAATCACAACGCTCCAAAATAAAATCAATTAACTCCACACACTTATTCAGAGTATGAATAGAAGGTCTGATCAACAAGGTGAGACCTCTTATCCTCTGCGCGATCATCAAATTCTACGGGTAATCGTAGGGTTTTATGATATTTTGATTTTTAAATTAAAAAAATGTTTTTTAGTAATGGACATTAAAGCAAATAATATTAATTGATATATTGTTAATTATTTTTATAAAAATTTTTCAGTTGATATTGATTGGAAATATAGGTTGAATATCTATAAACTTTTGGAACTATATTATTTTTTTAATGAAAGAATAACTGCTAAATATTTTTAACAAATCAATAAGTTGTTGATATTAAGTATGACATTAAAAAAATTCTTGATATAATTTCTGATTAATAGGTCTAAACTTATTCAGATTTATAAAGGATCAATAAGAATTTTGTAATTTTTTATTTAAAAAGACCAAAAAGTATTTTATTAATTTTGAAAAAGAAAATTTGATTAAAAATATTATTTGGTATAGTTTTTATAGATATGTATTTTTACTTTAAACTAATTTAAAACATATGGTTTAAAATTTAAAATTTTTTAAAATTAGTTAATAATGACAGTTGTTTATAAATAACCATAAGCTATTTATGAACCACTTTTGATATAGTACTATCTACTTGATGTAATGTCACATTAAAAGTTACATATGCAATAAACTAATATTAATTTAAATAAATGTTTAATTTAATAATAAGATTAACATTTAATCAATAAAGTCTTGTATTTTATGCTAATTGTAGTAAAAAAAAATAATAATTACAAAAAAATTTTTTAAAATTTTTTTATTTATTAAAAGTTTTTTAAATTTAATTTCACAGAATAAAAAATTATATAAAATTAATTAATTTATTTATATATAATAAAAATATTCAATAATTTTTTACAAGCCAAAATTTTTTTTTAATTTTATAATTAATTTTTTTAAAAAATTTGTTATGATCAAAATTATAGTTTTTAACTTTAATTTTATTAGTAAAAAGTTGTAATTGTTTTAAAAATTATTCTTAAAAATTTTTAAATCAATATTTTACAATAAAATTATTAATTAATCATTAATAAAATTTTAATATACTTATTTATAAATCTTAATAAATATATATTTAAAATATTATTGGTTTGAATAAATAATTATTAAATTATAAAAAAAATTTAATTGATTTTTTTTATTAAAACTGTATATAAGTTGTAAATAATATATATCCTATAAAAAATTACGCTTTATAAGTTATATAATTTAAAAACTGGTAATAAAATTTCTACTTTTATAGCCTCCTGATATTACAAGAAAAAATTATTAAGTGATAGATTCCTGGATATTAAATATATAAGATATGATATAAGAAATAATCTGTATATATAACTTGTATAAGTCCTTTGAATAACTCTTGATATCAATATATATCAATAAAAATGGACAAGCTCTATTGTATTTAACCACTAAAAAAAATAAAAATAATTTAATAGTTTTATAGAAAATCATTAATTAAATCAAAAAATATATATGTTAAAAATATAAAAAATTTATAAAATTATTAATTATTTATTTAAAAAAAATTATTGAATCTTAATAATCTTTTAAATAAAATATTATTTATTAAATTAATATAAAAAGTAAATAGCTTCATATTAAGTTAAAAGAAAAATTATAAAACAAATATTTTAAAATTTTATTAATATATAAAATTTAATTTATATATTGAAATAAATGAAATAATTTTTATTGTTGTTTTTTTGTAAATAATAGAAAAATTAAAAAATTTAATTTGCTATTTCTTTTTACTTAAAATTTAATAATATTATTTTAATATATTTTAATATAAATATATGCATATTTTATCTTAATTAATTAATTAATTATTAAATTATTAATAAAAATAAAAGTAAAATTTTAGGTTTTTTTTTTCCCAGACTGTATATTCTTTTGATTAATAAATAAATTTTATTACGTGTTATTTATTATAGTATAGTGCGCATTATACGGGTGCTATAAATTATTGTGTAGCATAATACCCATATCTAACAAGAACATAGTTAAGTGAATTGCAAATGCTAGGTTATCAAACTTGCAAAGGCAGGAGAATCAGAGCTTAAGAATGTTTATAATGCTTTTATAATCCCAAAGTCGATCTCTATTAGGAATTCTTACAGAAGGATGAATATGTTATTGAATTAGAGCTCAGAGTTAAGGAACCAAAGAACCATGTCACGAATCAATATTTCGTCCTCCTTCTCCATTCCAAGTAGATGCTCTGATAAAGAAAAATCAGAAAAGTAAAACAAAACGCAGAAAAGATATAATCTAGATTAATGGATGAATTAGTGAGGCATCTTCGAAAGAGACAAAAGCACATTATTTCACAATAAGAAGAAATAAGTACTATTCCACGAGTAATAATTCTGACACCAACACTTCTGATTCAAACAAGTTCGGGATCAAAAGTTATACATCTGCATAAGACCGCATCTGTGAAAAAGTGTCCAAATAAAACACCACGAAGAAAAATTATCGATAGATTAATTATTTTTCTGGAAGGATGAATATTTTAGGATCGCATCATTAATATACTGTACGTTAGGAATGATAAACTGAAGATTTATATATCTAAAAAAATTTTATATACCTTACTTGCTTCCATCTGGTATCCAATAATAGAATTTATCCGAAGCAAAGCATCCTAAATATTAAGTACATTTTGTTATTTATCCTTTTTAGTTGATGCTTCGTTTTAATTTAATTACCACTTTTTCGTACGATCCAATTTCTTAAATTTGCAATTCAATATATATTACATATTATGCAAATTTAAAATCCGCATGCTCTGTATACTTAAAATGCTAAGTAATAAAGGGTTAAGAATTTTAATGTTCGAAATATAAACTTCTTTATTTGAAATAAATTAAAATTGACTTTGTATGATAAATAGGGTTGCTAAAAAAATCCAGTCAAAAAATGATTATTGATCACAATTTACTATGTTTGAAGGAATTTCTCCACAATCTATTGAGCTTAATGACCAGTTAGATTCGGATCCATCAACTTTGTAACATGTGTCTTGACTATTGTCAATATTTTCTATATATTGATCATTTTTATAAATATGAAAATGAAAACAATATTTGGAAAGTGACACTGAAGTGCTAAACACTAGACATTCGGATTGATTGCTGGTAAGATATAGATCACCATTTTCCCATGCATCATTATAACTGTCACAATCATATATTTCTCCTCTCACATTAATCGCATGCGCCCAGAAAGTAGATTTGAGTTTAATCGTCGATGCATTTACTATACATAACGTAAATTAAAAAATAAAATCAAAATAGTAATATTAGTACTGTGAACTATGTTGAACTAATTTTTTAAAAAATATTTAATTACCTTCATATACATCGGCAACTAGACAGAAAATCGTGAGAATAATAAGAGTGAAGAAGATATTGAATTTCATTATTAAAAATACAAGATTGTATGTTTTGATATTAATTTCTCAGGTAGTGCACCTACGTTATTCATTATTTTCATCGTACGTTCACGACACATTTATATAAGAAATTGGTTTCTCTAGAATAAACGTTCAATTTTGGAGTAATATTCTTTCATTTGTTAAATTTATTTCATATGATTCGGATCTTGAACTCACCTCACAGCTGAGCGGTAACATCTTCGCATTCTTTTCTTATCTACAGTATTAACGCATAAGATAGAGAATAAATACAATATATTTTTTATTTTACAATAATATAATATTTTGAAAATCTTAATTTCATACAAAGGCTATCCCGATAATTCCTAGCCTATTTAATTTTGATAAGAGTAATCATATAATCTAATCGACAGATTAAAGATATACAGTATATGTTGTAAACTGATCGACCCTTGATCAGGTGTAGCATCAGGTACTCCAGATGTCTCCCATTAATCAGTATCATATGTAACCCCGACCAAAATTAAGGTTAATGTTAACTTCCAATTTTATAGTTTCTGTACTATTTATTTGCATCTGAGTTAAACATTAGAAAGTCGATATGAAAATTTGGGCTGTCTGAATATAAAATAGAAATCGTCACAACAGAATCAAATCCATCTGCTTCGATTCAACGCATATTATGTTTACGATAATCGGAAGAAATCAATCTGTAATCTAATTACTGTATATTAAATCGAATTAAGATATCTTCACTTGTGATAGAATATCTGTGCGTCCCATACAAATTATTTTTAATCAGGATTTCTTTGCATGGATGCATCCATTCAACGTTTCAGAAAACACGTCTTTCATGACTTTAACTCTTCTATATGGTTGTCGTTGCAAAGATGTTCCCCGAAAATAGACACTTATATATGGAATTAATCAACATGTGGTACTTTTTGTGCGATTTCAGGCAAAATAGTCAATGAAACAAACTCTCAACATACCAAGATCAACACTGTCGCTGAAGAAATAGGCAAGATCAGAACCGATCTGAATTTCGTGATGTTAATTATGCAACAGAAGCACAGAATGTCGTTACCACGATTAATAACGTGACCACAAAATATAACGAAATCAAACAGGTTCTAGAAGCCTACCATGATAATTTTAACCAATTGCCAATGAATTCTAAAAAATCAGAGGATTAATCACAACGCTCAAAATGAAATCAACTAACTCCACACACTTATTCAGAATATGAATAGGAGAAGATCTTATCAATAAAGTGAAACCTCTCATCCTCTGTGCTATCATCAAATTCCATAGGTATTTGAATGGTCAGGGTGGACGCATAAAATATTATATACCGCATAATGTATTAATAAAAATTATGGTTATCCCGAAATTCAAAGGCAATATTTTCCCACCATTTATGTAACAATTTTTTTGACATTTCGTACTTTTGTTGCATAAGAAGAATAAGAGTATCTATATATTATTCCATGAAAATAAGAATTTTAGGCAAAGATCAGATTCTCACTTCGTGAAACTTCTTTACTTATCTCATACCCCGAATTAGAGCAATGTGATGACTAAGAATCCTAATGATTCAATTTAATTTGATTTAATTCTCAAGTTTATGTTAAATTTAATATGTGGATTTAATGCATTACAATTTTTAACAGTGTTTTGAACCTCATGCAAGTCAAGAAATAACTATCAATATGATATGTTATCAACACTATTATATATCTTGAGCTGTAGCCTGACTATTTTGAAAAGTGTTGTTATACTTCAGGAGGTGAAATCACTAGAGCAACATTGGGTATCATTTGCTATAATTGATTTTTTTATCATTTTCTTTTTGTTTAATATTTTTTTTTTTACCTTTATATTTTCTTAAATTTATTTTATATAATCCTGAGTAGATATTTATGACTGCTTAGTACTATATTAGTTGTATATTGGTTTTAATATTTATTTTTTTTGTTGTTTAGATAGTTTCTATAAGCAAGTTAATATTAGACTTATTGATCAATTGATTATGTGAGAGATGTTATCACTTTCTGTATGTAAAATTATTTTAAAATTTTTATAATAATAAAGAAATAATATTTATCCACTAAAAAAAAATCAATAGAAAAATATAAAAGAAAAATATAAAATATAATGTTTTTATTAAAAGAATTAAAAGAAAATTACAAAAATTCAGAATTTTATAATTATAAATCTAGTTGTTTACAGTTGTTCTTTTTTTTTAAAAGCTGAAGAAAAATATAGTATTTTATAATACTTTAATCAATTATAAATTGCTTCTGTTATGAAAAAATGGATAGATATAGTGTTATACAACAATATGATGCATTTATTATATATTAGTGATAGGTGCCAAAGTTTTTTAAGCTTAGGATAATTTTGTATAATATAACAATAGATAATTGTATGTGTTGCTAGTAATATAAATAGAAGTAAAATAATCCAGCAATAGAATAATAATTAGCTAATCTTGTAATTGATAATTTTTACTTAATAAAAGAATAAACTGTTATTTGTGCTTTTAATCTATTACTTTAAAAATAAATTAGTATATTGTAGAAGATTTATAAAGATTAGAAAAAGAAATTACAATATGGATTAAGTACAGGTCTAGCAATTAAAATAAATATTAGTTCTATCAGCCAAATTATTACATTTTTTAAAGAAAAAAAAAGCTTATTTTAATACTTATTGTTATATAAGTACTGGTTTCCAGATAGTGACAGACTTGCCAGAAATAATAATAACATTTCTAATCTAATTATTTATATATAGTTCTTTATTTACATAAAATATTAATCAAAAAATTATTTGTTATACTGTTACACTTGATTTTTACTTAAGATTTTCATTAATTCTTGTTTGATTTTCACTAATATTTACATTTGAAATATTGTTCATTCTAAAATAATTCTTATGTTATTATTCTTGTTATTATTTAGCATTATACTTTTCATGCTATTGTTGCTTTAGAATATTTTCTATTTTACTTATTTATTTTTATTCTTTTATTTTTATCAAAACATTTGTTTCTATGCTAACATATACAGATAATTGTTTTGATAAATATAATACTTCTTTTATATTTTTATTATTTCTTATGATTCATAATTATCATATATAAAAATAAATAACTCAAATATATATATAAAGTTTCAATTTTATCTAAGAATTGGCAAACTTGAACTTCTAATTTATTAAATAAATAAATTGAAATTTATAAAACAAATAATTATTACATTTTTTGTCTAATCTCATATGTTTTAAAATTGTACTAATTTGTATACCTTTAAAATTTTTAGTATATCACATTGGTCCTATTTATTTAAAGTGTTTCCTTGCTACTAATTCTCTATCTTTATTTTTCTTTTGAGATAAAAACAATATATAACAATAATTTGAATAATTATTTAAAAAAATTCTTATTATAAAAGAAAAAGTAAAATTACTTATAAATAATAATAATACAGTATGGAATACTTGTTTTTGAAAAAATTTAATTGATTAATTTTAATAAATAATTTTATTAATATAATATGAAAATTTAATAAACAATTTTATTAATATAAAGACCTGTGGGTCTGTAATGAAGTGGTTAACACTCCACAGGTCAAATCACAAGATATCAGTTCAACCCCATATGAGAGTGGTTAAATAAAATTAATATGGTATCTGGTGCCATAACCTGTTAAGTGCTATTTCTTATAAGAAGCTGTTTTACACACTGATCCAGCGAGCATTGAGATTGTGATTTCCAGAAAAGATATTAGGGCATAATTATTATCTGGTTAGTGTTATAATAATCATTGCCAAGTTTGATGCAATTTCCAGTTCCACAATAGGCTGTTTCCCTTTCTCTATAGTCTACAAGACTATAAAAGAAATACATTATGGAAGGCTACAAACAGGAGAAACTAGACAGCAAAACTATAATATAACTCCCTCTTCTATATGAATTACGACTCACCAGCAATACCCACTATTCTTATTTATAGTGAAGGTACTAGTTGGTAACGTTTGCCAGAATGGAAGACTCTCCTTAAGACTTAGTCCAACTTGGAAGAAGTTGCGCCCTCTTAAATAAGCAGCTTATGCTTGAAGTCCAATATTATCTAAAAAGGATTGAATTGTCAATCCCATAAGGTTTAAAGATATTGAAACAATTTCTGGCCAATAAGGTTCCATCCGCTTTCCAAATGGTGATCCTTTAGGCTTTGCACTTTAAGAAGAAAATCAAAAAAGACAGAGACACAGTACTCCAATGGGTAATCCGTATGGTGTTAAAGAACCTTACTGAAAGATTTACAATTTTGTGGCTAGAAGATGTAAGAAAATCTTAGGTGGCAAGCTGTACCCAGATGGCTTAAGCCTGTAGGTAGATTCTAGTTTATATATAGTGTTTAATATAGATTAACATTATATATACCTTGTATGTAATAATCTATTTATGAATAAACATGGACTAGAGTGTAGTCTCACTTTAACAAGTTAAAAAAAAATTTTTTTTATTAATATAATATAAAAATTTAATAACCAATTTTATTAATATAATAGACCTGTGGGTCTATAACACAGTGGTTAGTGCTCTGCAGGTCAGATCACAAGATAATGGTTCAAATTCTCCAGATGGCTAACGTAAAAATCTCAAACCAGAAGAAAAGGATTGGCATCTTCTGATTACTATCACAAGACACCAAGTTCAGTTGTAGGTGAAGGCAATTGGACAGTCTCAACACAATATTTGACGCCATAACCTAACATGCACTGTTTTCTATAAAAAGTTAATTCACACATTGATCCAACGAGCGTTAGGATTGTGATACTAAGAAAGATGTAGTGGTGTAATGATCATCTGGTAGTGTTACTATGATCATTGTCAAGTTTAGTGCTTTCTCCTGTTTCTTATGCATAAAGCATGCTTCCTTACTTCTTTAGTCCACAAGACTATAAAAGAAACAATATCAAATTTTCAAGAAACCAAGCTAGAGCCACAAAGACTTCTTGTTGAATATGGCTAGTCTACGACTGATTGTATTAAGATATAGTTCTTTGAGTTTCTATTCATCGAATGGTGAGTGGGACTGGAAGGTACACATCCTGGCACATTAACACTCTATCTATATTATCAGGACCTCAGTGTTGATAATATAGGAAGAATGAAAGGCAATAAGTCAGCCAGTAGGTAAAGCCATAAGAACTTTCTCTAGATAGTTTCATTAGGTAGATAGATAATAGTCAGTTTTCATAAAGAGAATATACATATACTGTAAATTTTTCTAATAAAACAAGATGTACATCAGTCATTGAAAAAAAATTTTTATTAATATAATATAAAAATTTAATTATATATTTTTTAAACATTTAAAAAACATTTATTAAAGTTTCTTTTTTTTATTATTGAGAATAAGCATAAAATGTGAGACTTTATTTACTAAATAATAGTACTGTTATTATATTAAACATCTATTTAAGTTAATATTAGCCTATTATATATTGTGATGATCAATTAACAAGTCTGTCACTAAAATGGACAGAATATTGTATAACTGTTAATAAGATAAGAGTCTAAGTGAAATTTAAGGCATATATAATTTGGTTAAGTAAAAGATAATTTGATCAATCAATTTATTAATCTCCTCTTTATTTACTTTTTACTTCATTTCTTTTTATATATCTTAGTTGAAATAGTTTTTATACTGATTATCTAATATCTTCTTACAATTCTCTCTAATTATATAATGCTCAATCACAATTATTTCATATTATTTAATCATTTTCACATTCCTTTTTTATTATCTAATTCTCTAACAGGCTATTTTACTACTACTTTAATCATTTCTCATCACTTTCACTTACAATTCTCTTTATATCATCTTGAGTATTATAATCAGAATGGATTCTTCACAGCATTATCACAACAATTAGTCATGTAACTAGAATTGCATTACTATTTTTACCCTCTGATAATATATAACTTTTAATACTACATTGCACTAAGTAAGTAGTGCCATATCAAAAATAGTTTATAAATAGCTTATACCTATTATAAGATATGCAAAAAATTAGATAAATTCAACATATCATTCTTATTCAATTAGAATTTAATTTGGGCTTGAGAGATTTTTATGATTTTATAATATATATATATATAAAGAAATATATAAGAGACAAAGTAACAATAAAAGATCATTTTTTTTACCATAAAACTTAGATTACTATTTAATTCTTTCACTTATCTTGTACTATATCTCTATGCCTCTTTCAATATTATACAATTGACAATTGCGATATAGTAACATACTTACTATTACAAACCTCCAATATTATCCATAAACAGTTAAGTTAGAATGAGTAGAAATATTTTTTTAGTAGTATAGAAGATTTTTAAAAGATTGATCTTGATTTGGTAAGTATTTAATATGTCTTTATATGATATTGTTATTGTTGTCATTTCTAACAAATTAATACTGATTTTGTTCTTATTTGATTAGAGTATCATAATTGAATTGGCCATTGAGATTGTATAGATCATTTGGAGGGGTTGGGCTGGTTTTGGTTTTTGATTTTAGGAAAATTTTTGATATTATTAAGGTAATATAATAAAGTATACTATTTTAAAGTTGTTTGGAAAGGTTTGGTTGAAACAAGTAAAAAAACTCAAAACTTTACTTGAATGTACTTTTACAAAAACAATTGGCAATATTGAGAATGATAAGGAAGATAATTATTATAATAGTAATAAAGAAGGTGGTGTATAAAAACAAATTTAAGAAAAAGGACAACCATAAGTCTTTCCATATGCAATCAAAGAACAAACAAAACTCCCAAACTTGCTTGGCCTTTAATCAGAGGTCTCATCTTAATGCAATAGTGGTCCTTAAAGTTTTTGTTCTTAAGCTTATAGTATAGTTGGTATATTAAAAAGAAAGAAAAAAGAGCTTCTTCTAAGAAAATTACCATAAAAGAAAATTTTCAAGAAATTAGTAATGAACAAATAAAAGTTTTTTTTTTTTACATTTATTAAAGTTTTTTAATAAAATTTTATTTTAAAATTAAAAAAACTATTTTAAAAAATTCATTATAAAATTAGTATATAAAATTATATCTATATATATTTTGAAGAAGTAGAAAGCTATTATACTTTATTTTATTATTATAATTTTAGACTTGCGAGTACGAGATTTATAATATATTTATAATATAACATACATCTCTTTTTGCTAGAAAGAGTTAAATGTAAAGTTTTGCAAATGCGATCCATTCTCTGTGCTTCTTGGCACCACTTAAGAATATAAAAAAAAGAATTTCAAAACCTATATTATGTCTTGAATGACATCTAGCTATCTAGAAAAAAATGATTATCTAATTACATGAAAGCGCTGCAGCCACTATATACAAATTTGCCTCTAAGTTATAATTAGGATTGGTACACTTGCTTTTCAAATATGACTTGATATATAACAAGCAGAATAAGTATTGATTTCTCACTATTCTAGATTCAAATTATACCAAAGTAAAACTCGTCTTTTACTATTTGTATCTAGTATTAACCCTTCATTTGAACCTATTACTAGGATTAAAGATTGGAGAGCAGCAATTGTTTTCACTACTAAATCAATACTAACATAAAATTAATCTTTCACCAACCGTATCTAGCATTGACTTCCTATTTGAATTTATTACTAGGACTATAAGCTGAGGAGTGGCAATTAATATTATTGTTAAAATAGCTTCAGAAAGTGTATTTTGAATTTAGAGTAAATTGAAACTGGAGAGTGTAGAAGGAAATTGAATGTAAAGTAGTAATTTGTTAAGAAGAATGTTAGACGTATAGTGGAGTTGATGTTTTTTATAGATATTAATATTTAATCTTATACAATAAGCCTATATTGTTAAAGAGATAGCAAAAAACTTTTGTTATTGTCACCAGCTTGTATTGCAAAAGTAATTAAAATCTTTGATCTTTATGTATTATCTTATTAGATTTTTTAGCTTATTATTAGTTATATTGACATTGGCTGTCACATTCTTCTGGATACAATGGAGTATAACTCCTTGGATACTTTCAGATAATAATAGTTGTATATCAGTATCTTAGATATATCTAGTCTAATTATTAATAAGTAAACAATATCAAATTTGGTAATTATGATTATGTCGATCTTTTAGAGAGAGTAAACCATCCATCTTTTTTCTATAAGGCCATGGAAGAGAAAAAAATTTTGAAGCCCATGTTTTGAGAAAAGTTTACACTTCTGAATATAGTCTTGGAAAAAGGAAGTCAACTAATTAGAGAGTTAGTGTTATAAAGAATGGGATTTATAAAAGAATGAGATACTTAAAAAAAAAATTTTCAAGAAAAAGTAAAAACCTAACTTTGGTAGAAAAAGAAAAAAGAAAAAATATGAAGTATATAAAAGAGTATATAGAATAAAAGAGTAGAAATAAAAGAGAGAAAATAAAGAGATATAAAAGAGAAAAGTAAAGAAGAAAGGAAAAGTGAAAGTGAAAAAAAAGTAAACAACTTAAAAATTTCCTAAAAAGAAAATTTTCAAGTATAAAAAGGAAGTGAAAAAGAGTTTTTTATAAAACTATATATATTTTATAGATGGAAAAAAAATTTTATTATAACAAATATTTTTAAAAAATTAATTAAAAATTAAAAAAATTTTTTAATATAAAAAATTTATAAAATATTATTTATAATGTTTAAATAATATAATTAAAATTATTTTATACATTTTTATTTAGTGATTTTATATATTAAGTTTATTTTAAATTATAGTTTATATAATTTTTTATAAAATCTTTTTAATTTTAAATTAAAATTTTGTAAAATTATAATATTAAAATTAAAAAAATTTCTTAAAAGATTTTTTTTATTACATTTATAAAAATATATATTATATATAATGTTTATAATAATTAATTAATAATTTTTTTACTTATAGATAAAATGAACAAAAAATTTTTTTTCAAAAGCAAGTGTCCTATACTATATATAATAATAATAAATATTTTATTATTAAAAACAGTTAATAAAAAAAAGAATTTTAGTATAATAATAGCAGTATAATAATAATTTGTTTTATAATTGTTTTATTTATCAAAATAATCGATAATTAATTATTATGTATTTTTATAATAATTATAGATTTGCAAGTAGTAGATAATTAATATCCGACGATCTTAATGATATGATGCTTATTCCATTATCTAGTCGATCAGTTGGGCAGTGATTAATAAGTCACAGGATCAACAAGATAAAAGAATAATCCAAACAAAAAAATTTTCCCAACACTTTATCCTTCTTCCTTCTTACACATATCCTGACCTTCGAAATCTTATACAGTCTACCTACCACGAAAACTTT